>JALDNG010001609.1:0-90842 GCA_024349245.1 Neodontobutis hainanensis
ATTAGAACAGACTGTAAAGTCCAGTAGAACAGACTAACAATTAGAACAGATTGTAGATGTGCAGAAAAACAGACTGTAGACGTGCAGTAAAATAAACTGCAGTAGAGCAGTAGTAAAGACTGTAAACTGGCATTAGAACAGACTGTAGACATGCAGTAGAACAGACTGTAGATGTGCAGTAGAACAAACTGTTGAGGTGCAGTAATACAGACTGCAAACGAGCATTATACAGACTGTAGAAGTGCAGTAGTACAGACTGTAGATGTGCAGTAGAACAGAATGTAGACGTTTATTAGAACAGACTGTATACCTGCAGTCGGACAGACTGTAGATGTGCTTTAGAAAAGACTGTAGACGTTTATTAAAAATAGACTATAGTCGTGCAGTAGAACAGACTGTAGACGTGCAATAGAACAGACTGTAGAGGTGCAGTTGAACAGACTGTAGATGTGCATTAGAACAGACTGTAGATGTGCATTAGAAGAGACTGTAGACAATTATTAAAATAGACAATAGTTGTGCAGTAGAACAGACTGTAGACAAGCATTAGAAATTACTGTAAACGTCCAGTAGAACAGACAATGTGCAGAAGAATAGACTCTAGAGGTGCATTACTACAGACTGTAGATGAGCATTAGAACATACTCTATATGAGTATTAGAAAACACTGTAGACAAGCATTAAAACAGACTGTAGAAGTGCAGTACTTCAGACTGTAGATGTGCAGTAGAAAAGACTATTGAGGTGCAGTAGTACAGAATGTCGACATTTATTATTGCCCTTCTACTGTCTCTTATAATGCTCGTCTACTGTCTGTATTACTGCACCTCTACAGTCTGTACTAAAGCACATCTACAGTCTGTTCTAATGCTCGTCCACAGTCTATTCTTATGCAGGTCTTTAGTCTTTACTACTGCACATCTACAGTCTGTTCTAATGGACGCCTACATTCTGTTCTAATGCTCATCTACAGTCTGTTCTATTGTACGTCTACAGTCTTTTCTACTGCACATCAACAGTCTGTTCTAATGCTCATCTACAGTCTGTACAACTGCACCTCTACAGTCTGTTCTACTGCATGTCTACAGTCTGATCTAATGCCATTTTACAGTCTGTACTATTGCTCTACTGCATTCTATTCTACTGCATGTCTACAGTCATTTTTACTGCACATCTACAATCTGTTCTAATTGTCAGTCTGTTATACAATCTACAGTCTGTACTAATTCTGCTCTGAAGTCTGTTCAACTGCACGTCTACAGTCTGTTCAACTGCACCTCTACAGTCTGTACTACTGCACTTCTACAGTCTGTTCTAATGCTTGTCTACAGTCTGTATTACTGCACCTCTACAGTCTTTTATAAATGCATGTCTACAGTGTTTTCTAAAACTCATATACAGTCTGTTCATTTGCTCATCTACAGTCTGTACTACTGCAGCTCTAGAGTCTATTCTTTTGCACATTGTCAGTTTGTTCTACGGACGTTTACAGTCATTTCTATTGCTCGTTTACAGTCTGTTCTAAGGTAATTCTAGAGTCTGTACTACTGCTGCTCTGATTTCTGTTCACCTGCACGTCTACAGTCTGTTTTACTGCATATCTACAATCTGTTCTAATTGTCAGTCTGTTCTACTGGACGTTTACAGCCTGTTCTAAAGCTCATCTACAGTCTGTTCTAAAGCCAATCTAGAGTCTGTACAACTCCTGCTCTGACATCAGTTCAAATGCACATCTATAGTCTGTTCAACTGCACGTCTACAGTCTGTTCTAATGCACATCTACAGTCTATTCTAATGCAAGTCTACAGTCTGTACTACTGCTCATCTACAGTCTGTTCTATTGCACGTCTACAGTCTGTTCTGAGAAACGTCTACAGTCTGTTCTACTACACATCTACAGTCTGTACAACTGCTCTACTGCAGTCTATTCTACTGCACTTCTACAGTCTGTTCTACTGCACGACTATAGTCTGTATTAATAAATGTCTACAGTCTTTTCTAATGCACATCTACAGTGTGTGCTTGTGAAGTCTACAGTCTGTTCTAATAATTGTCTAGATTCTGTTCTACTGCATGCCTACAGTCTCTTCTAATAATAGTCAACATTCTGTACCACAGCACCTCTACAGTCTCTTCTACCGCACATCTACAGTTTGTTCTAGTGGTTGTCTACAGTCTGTACTACTTCACCTCTACAGTCTGTTGTAAAGCATGTCTACAGTCTTTTCTAATACTAATGTACAGTCTGTTCTAATGCTCGTGTAAAGTTTTAACAACTGCACCTCTACAGTCTATTATTCTGCACATCGTCAGTCTTTTCTAATGCACATCTACAGTCTGTTCTAATGGGCGTATACAGTCTGTTCTAACGCTCGTCTACAGTCTGTTCTATTGTACGTCTACAGTCTCTTATAATGCTACTTTACAGTCTGTACCTCTGCTCTACCGCATTTTGTTCTACTGCACGTCTACAGTCTTTTTATAAACGTCTATAGTCTATTCTACTGCATTTCTACAGTCATTACTACTGTACTTCTAAAGTCTATTCTAATGCTCATCAACAGTCTGTTCTAATGCAAGTCTACAGTCTGTGCTACTGCTCATCTACAGTCTGTACTACTGCACTTCTAAAATCTGTTCTAATGCTCATCTGCAGTCTGTATTACTGCACCTCTACAATCTGTTCTAAAGCATGTCTACAGTATTTTCTAATACTCATATACAGTCTGTTCTAATGCTCGTCTACAGTCTGTACTACTGCACATCTACAGTCTCAACTACTGCACTTCTAAAGTCTGTTTCTAATGCACATCTACAGTCTGTTCTAATGCAAGTCTACAGTCTGTACTACTGCTCATTTACGGTCTGTTCTACTGCAGGTCTACAGTCTGTTGTAATAAACGCTCTACAGTCTGTTCTACTGCACATCTATAGTCTGTACTACTGCACTTCTACAGTCTGTTCTAATGTACATCTACAGTCTGTTTTACTGCTCATATACAGTCTGTTCTACTGCACGTCTACAGTCTGTTCTAAAGCCAGTCTAGAGTTTGTTCTACTGCTGCTCTGAAGTCTGTTCAACTGCATGTCTGTAGTCTGTTAAACTGCACCTCTACGTCTGTTCTATTGTATGTCTACATTCTGTTCTAATGCACATCTACAGTCTGTTCTAATGCAAGTCTACAGTCTGTACTACTGCTCGTGTACAGTCTGTACTACTGCACCTCTACAGTCTGTTCTAAAGCATGTCTACAGTCTATTCTAATACTCATACACAGTCTGTTCTAATGCTCGTCTACAGTCTCTACTAACGGACCTTTAAATTTTATTCTTCTGCAACATCATTAGTCTGTTTTACTGGACATCTACAGTCTGTTCTATACACGTATATAGTCTCTTCAAATACTCGTCCACAGTCTGTTCTAATGCAGTCTGTACTACTGCACATCTATAGTCTGTTCTATTGCTCGAATACAGTCTGTTCTAATGCCCAATAAAAGTCTTTACTACTCCACCTCTACAGTTTGTTCTACTTCTCCTCTACAGTCTGTTCTACTGCAGGTCTACAGTCTGTTCTAATGCCAGTCTAATGTCTGTACTACTGCTGCTCTACAGTCTGTTCTACTGCAAGTCTACATTCTGTTCTACTGCACATCTACAGTCTGTTCTAATGCACATCTACAGTCTGTTCAACTGCAAGTCCACTGTCTCTTCTACTGCTCTTCTGCAGTCTGTTCTACTGCACGACTCTAGTCGGTTTTATTAAAGGTCTACAGTCTCTTCTAATGCACATCTACAGTCTGTACTACTGCACCTCTACAGTCTGTTCTAAAGCATGTCTACAGTCTATTCTAATACTCATACACAGTCTGTTCTAATGCTCGCCTACAGTCTCTACTAACGGACCTTTAAATTTTATTCTTCTGCAGCATCATTAGTCTGTTTTACTGGACATCTACAGTCTGTTCTATACACGTATATAGTCTCTTCAAATACTCGTCCACAGTCTGTTCTAATGCAGTCTGTACTACTGCACATCTATAGTCTGCTCTATTGCTCGAATACAGTCTGTTCTAATGCCCAATAAAAGTCTTTACTACTCCACCTCTACAGTTTGTTTTACTTCTCCTCTACAGTCTGTTCTACTGCAGGTCTACAGTCTGTTCTAATGCCAGTCTAGAGTCTGTACTACTGCTGCTCTACAGTCTGTTCTACTGCAAGTCTAAATTCTGTTCTACTGCACATCTACAGTCTGTTCTAATGCACATCTACAGTCTGTTCAACTGCAAGTCCACTGTCTCTTCTACTGCTCTTCTACAGTCTGTTCTACTGCACGACTCTAGTTGGTTTTATTAAAGGTCTACAGTCTCTTCTAATGCACATCTACAGTCTGTTCTAATGCACATCTACAGTCTGTTCTACTGGACGTCTACAGTCAGTTCTAAAGCCAATCTAGAATCTGTACTACTGCTGCTCTGAAGTCTGTTTAACTGCAAGTCTACAGTCTGTTCAACTGCACTTCTACAGTCTGGTCTAATGCCATTTTACAGTCTGTACCTCTGCTCTACTGCAGTCTGTTCTATTGCACTTCTACAGTCTTTTTACTGCACATCTACAGTCTGTTCTAATGCACATCTACAGTCTGTTCTAATGCAAGTCTACAGTCTTTACTACTGCTCATCTACGGTCTGTTCTACTGCAGGTCTAAAATCTCTTCTAATAAATGTCTACAGTCTGTTCTACTGCACATCTACAGTCTGTAATACTGCACTTCTACAGACTGTTCTAATGCTCGTCTACAGTCTGTATTACTGCACCTCTACAGTCTGTTCCAAAGCATGTCTAGAGTGTTTTCTTATACTCAAATACAGTCTGTTCTAATGCTCGTCTACAGTCTGTTAAACTGCACCTCTACAGTCTGTTCTAAAGCATGTCTATAGTGTTTTCTAATTCAAATATACAGTTTGTTCTAATGCTTGTCTACAGTCTGAACTACTGCTCTTCTACAGTCTGTTCTAAAGCATGTCTAGAGTGTTTTCTAATACTCATATACAGTCTGTTCTAATGCTCGTCCACAATCTGTTAAACTGCACCTCTAGAGTCTGTTCTAAAGCATGTCTACAGTGTTTTCTAATACTCATATACAGTCTGTTCTAATGCTCATGTACAGTCTGTAGTACTGCACCTAGTCTATTCTTCTGCACATTGTCAGTCTGTTTTACTGGATGTTTACAGTCATTTCTAATGCAAGTCTACAGTCTGTACTTCTGCTCTACTGCAGTCTGTTCTACTGCACCTCTACAGTCTGTTTTACTGCTCATATACAGTCTGTTCTAATGCACATCTACAGTCTGTTCTAATGAAAGTCTACATTTTGTACTACTGCTCACCTACAGTCTGTTCTTCTGCACGTCTACAGTCTGTTCTGATAAACTTCTACAGTCTGTTCTACTGCATATCTACAGTCTATACTACTGCACTTTTAAAGTCTGTTCTAATGCACATCTACAGTCTTTTCTAATGCAAGTCTAATGTTTGTACTACTGCTCATCTACGGTCTGTTCTACTGCAGGTCTACAGTTAATGGATTGGATTTATATTGCGCTTTTCTCCCAAGGGACCAAGGGACTCAAAGCGCCCACAAGCCTCCATTATTCATTCATACACAGTCACACACTGGTGATGGTAACTACAACTGTAGCCACAGATGCCCTAGGGCAGACTGACAGAGACGTGGCAGCCATTTTGACCCTAAGGCCTCTTTGACCATCACCACATACATTCACTGAACATTCTTAAACATTCATACGAGGCAAGGTGGGTTAAGTGTCTTGCCCAAGGACACAACGACAGAATGAATTGTGGGAGAGAGGGAATCGAACACACTACCTTCCGGTTGAAAGACGACCGCTCTACCACTGACGCCCTATACAGTCTGTTATAATGAACGTCTACAGTCTGTTCTACTGCACATCTACAGTCTGTACTACTGCACCTCTACAGTCTGTTCTAAAGCATGTCTAGAGAGTTTTCTAATACTAATATAAAGTCTGTTCTAATGCTCGTCTACAGTCTGAACTACTGCACCACTAAAGTCTATTCCTCTGAAGCATTGTCAGTCTGTTCTACTGCAAGTCTACAGTCTGTTCTAATGCCAGTCTAGAGTGTGTACTACTGCGGCTCCACAGTCTGTTCTACTGCACATCTACAATCTCTTCTACTGCACATGAACAGTCTGTTCTAATGGTCGTCTACAGTCAGTTCTAATGCTCGTCTACAATCAGTTCTAAAGCCATTCTAGAGTCTGTACTACTGCTGCTATGAAGTCTGTTCAACTGCACGCGTCTACAATCTGTTCAACTGCACCACTACAGTCTGTTCTATTGTACGTCTACAGTCTGTTCTACTGCACGACTATAGTCTCTTTTAATAAACGTCTACAGTTTCCTCTAATGCACATCTACAGTCTGTTCTACTGGATGTCTACAGTCTTTTCTAATAATTGTCTAGAGTCTGTTCTACTGCACGTCTACAGTCTCTTTTCATAATTGTCAACTTTCTGTACTACTGCACCTCTACAGTCTCTTCTACTGCACATCTACAGTTTGTTCTGATGGTCGTCTAGAGTCTGTACTAGTGGAACTCTACAGTCTGTTCTAAAACATGTCTACAGTCTTTTCTAATACTCATGTACAGTCTGTTCTAATGCTCGTGTAAAGTCTCAACTATTGCCCTCTACAGTCTATTCTTCTGCACATCGTCAGTCTGTTCTACTGCACATCTACAGTTTGTTCTACTGCACATCTACAGTCTGTTCTAATGCAAGTCCACAGTCTGTTCTACTCTTTGTCTACTATAAACTGTTGTGATAATTGTCGACATTCTGTACTACTGCATCTCTACAATTTGTTCTACTTCACAACTACATTATGTTCTTATGCACGTCTATTGTCTGTTCTAATGCTCGTCCACAGTCTGCTCTAATGCAGGTCTTTAGTCTGTAAAACTGCACAAATACAGACTGTTCTACTGACGTCTACAATCTGTTCTAATGCTCGTCTACAGTCTGTTCTATTGCGTCTACAGTCTGTTCTAATGCACATCTACAGTCTGTTCTACTGGACGTTTACAGTCTGTTCTAATGCTCGTCTACAGTCAGTTCTAAAGCCAAACTAGAGTCTGTACTACTGCTGCTGCTCTGAAGTCTGTTCAACTCCAAGTCTACAGTCTGTTCTAATGCCATTTTACAGTCTGTACCTCTGCTCTACTGAAGTCTGTTCTATTGCACTTCTACAGTCTTTTTACTGCATATCTACACTCTGTTCTACTGCACATCTACAGTCTGTTCTAATGCAAGTCTACAGTCTATACTACTGCTCATCTACAGTCTGTTCTACTGCACGTCTACAGTCTCTACTACTGCACTTCTAAAGTCTGTTTTAATGCACATATACAGTCTCTTCTAATGCAAGTCTACAGTCTTTACTACTGCTCATCTACGGTCTGTTCTACTGCAGGTCTAAAATCTCTTCTAATAAATGTTTACAGTCTGTTCAACTGCAAGTCTACAGTCTGTTCAACTGCACCTCTACAGTCTGTTCTAATGCTCGTCTACAGTCTGTATTACTGCACCTCTACAGTCTGTTCTAAAGCATGTCTAGAGTGTTTTGTAATACTTATATACAGTCTGTTCTAATGCTCGTCTACAGTCTGTACTACTCCATCTCTACAGTCTATTCTTCTGCACATTGTCAGTCTGTTCTACTGGACGTTTACAGTCTTTTTAATGCTCATCTACAGTCATTTCTAAAGCCAATCTAGTGTCTGTACTACTGCTGCTCTGAAGTCTGTTTAACTGCAAGTCTACAGTATGTTCAACTGCACCTCTACAGTCTGTTCTAATGCCAGTTTACAGTCTGTTCTATTGCTCTACTGCAGTCTGTTCTACTGCATGTCTACAGTCTGTTTTACTGCACATCTACAGTCTGTTCTAATGCACATCTACAGTCTGTTCTAATGCAAGTCTACATTCTGTACTACCGCTCATCTACGGTCTGTTCTACTGCACGTCTACAATCTGTTTTAATAAACGTCTACAGTCTGTTCTGCACATTTACAGTCTGTACTACTGCACTTCTACAGTCTTTTTTAATGCTCGTCTACAGTCTGTATTACTGCACCTCTACAGTCTGTTGTAAAGCATTTCTAGTAGTGTTTTCTAATACTCATATAGAGTCTGTTCTAATGCTCGTCTACAGTCTGAACTACTACATTTCTACAGTCTGTTCTAAAGCATGTCTACAGTGTTTTCTAATACTCATATACAGTCTGTTCTAATGCTCGTCTACAGTCTGTACTACTGCACCTCTAAAGTCTATTCTTCTGCACATTGTCAGTCTGTTCTACTGGATGTTTACAGTCTGTTCTAATGCTTGCCTACAGTCTGTTGTACTGCACGTCTACAGTCTGTTCTACTGCATGTCTGCAGTCTGTTTTGATAAACGTCTACAGTCTTTTCTACTACACATCTACAGTCTCTACTACTGCACTTCTAAAGTCTGTTTCTAATGCACATCTACAGTCTGTTCTAATGCAAGTCTATAGTCTGTACTACTGCTCATTTATGGTCTGTTCTAGTGCAGGTCTACAGTCTGTTTTAATAAAACTACAGTCTATAGTCTGTTCTAATGCTCGTCCACAGTCTGTTCTAATGCTAGTCTTAATTCTGTACTACTGCACATCTACGGTCTTTTCTACTAGATGTCTACAGTCTGTTCTAATGCTCGTATACAGTCTGTTGTATTGTACGTCTACAGTCTTTTAAATGCACATCTACAGTCTGTTCAACTGCACGTCTACAGTCTTTTCAACTGCACCTCAACAGTCTCTTCTAATGCCAGTTTACAGTCTGTACCTCTGCTCTACTGCAGTCTGTTCTACCGCACGTCTACAGTCTCTTTTTCTGCATATCTACAGTCTGTTCTAATGCACATCTACAGTCTGTTCTAATGCAAGTCTATAATCTGTACTACTGCTCATCTACAGTCTGTTCTAATGCGAGTTTATAATCTGTACTACTGCTCATCTACAGTCTGTTCTAATGCAAGTCTACAGTCTGTACTACTGCTCATTTATGGTCTGTTCTACTGCAAGTCTACAGTCTGTTCTAATAAACGTCTACAGTCTGTTCTACTGCACATTTGAAGTCTGTACTACTGCACTTCTACAGTCTGTTCTAATGCTCGTCTACAGTCTGTATTACTGCACGTCTACAGTCATTTTAACTGCACCTCAACAGTCTGTTCTAATGCCAGTTTACATTCTTTACCTCTGCTCTACTGCAGTCTGTTCTACTGCACGTCTACAGTCTGTTTTACTGCTCATATACAGTCTGTTCTACTGCACGACTACAGTCTGTTCTAAAGCCAGTCTAGAGTCTGTTCTACTGCTGCTCTGAAGTCTTTTCAACTGCATGTCTATAGTCTGTTCAACTGCACCTCTACGTCTTTTCTATTGTATGTCTACATTCTGTTCTAATGCACATCTACAGTCTGTTCTAATGCTCGTCTACAGTCTCTACTAACGGACCTTTAAATTATTTTCTTCTGCAGCATCATTAGACTGGTTTACTGGACATCTACAGTCTGTTCTAATACACGTCTATAGTCTGTTCAAATACTCGTCCACAGTCTGTTCTAATGCAGTCTGTACTACTGCACATCTATAGTCTGTTCTATTGCTCGAATACAGTCTGTTCAAATGCCCAATAAAAGTCTTTACTACTCCACCTCTACAGTTTGTTCTACATCTCCTCTACAGTCTGTTCTACTGCAGCTCTACAGTCTGTTTTAATGCCAGTCTAGAGTCTGTACTACTGCTGCTCTGCAGTCTGTTCTACTGCAAGTCTACATTCTGTTCTACTGAACATCTACAGTCTGTTCTAATGCACATCTACAGTCTGTTTTACTGATCATATACAGTCTGTTCTACTGCACGACTACAGTCTGTTCTAAAGCCAGTCTAGAGTCTGTTCTACTGCTGCTCTGAAGTCTTTTCAACTGCATGTCTATAGTCTGTTCAACTGCACCTCTACGTCTTTTCTATTGTATGTCTACATTCTGTTCTAATGCACATCTATAGTCTGTTCTATTGCTCGAATACAGTCTGTTCTAATGCCCAATAAAAGTCTTTACTACTCCACCTCTACAGTTTGTTCTACATCTCCTCTACAGTCTGTTCTACTGCAGCTCTACAGTCTGTTTTAATGCCAGTCTAGAGTCTGTACTACTGCTGCTCTGCAGTCTGTTCTACTGCAAGTCTACATTCTGTTCTACTGCACATCTACAGTCTGTTCTAATGCACATCTACAGTCTATAGTCTGTTCTTATGCTCGTCCACAGTCTGTTCTAATGCTAGTCTTAATTCTGTACTACTGCACATCTACGGTCTTTTCTACTAGATGTCTACAGTCTGTTCTAATGCTCGTATACAGTCTGTTGTATTGTACGTCTACAGTCTTTTTAAATGCACATCTACAGTCTGTTCAACTGCACGCCTACAGTCTTTTCAACTGCACCTCAACAGTCTCTTCTAATGCCAGTTTACAGTCTGTACCTCTGCTCTACTGCAGTCTGTTCTACCGCACGTCTACAGTCTCTTTTTCTGCATATCTACAGTCTGTTCTAATGCACATCTACAGTCTGTTCTAATGCAAGTCTATAATCTGTACTACTGCTCATCTACAGTCTGTTCTAATGCGAGTTTATAATCTGTACTACTGCTCATCTACAGTCTGTTCTAATGCAAGTCTACAGTCTGTACTACTGCTCATTTATGGTCTGTTCTACTGCAAGTCTACAGTCTGTTCTAATAAACGTCTACAGTCTGTTCTACTGCACATTTGAAGTCTGTACTACTGCACTTCTACAGTCTGTTCTAATGCTCGTCTACAGTCTGTATTACTGCACGTCTACAGTCATTTTAACTGCACCTCAACAGTCTGTTCTAATGCCAGTTTACATTCTTTACCTCTGCTCTACTGCAGTCTGTTCTACTGCACGTCTACAGTCTGTTTTACTGCTCATATACAGTCTGTTCTACTGCACGACTACAGTCTGTTCTAAAGCCAGTCTAGAGTCTGTTCTACTGCTGCTCTGAAGTCTTTTCAACTGCATGTCTATAGTCTGTTCAACTGCACCTCTACGTCTTTTCTATTGTATGTCTACATTCTGTTCTAATGCACATCTACAGTCTGTTCTAATGCTCGTCTACAGTCTCTACTAACGGACCTTTAAATTATTTTCTTCTGCAGCATCATTAGACTGGTTTACTGGACATCTACAGTCTGTTCTAATACACGTCTATAGTCTGTTCAAATACTGCCCACAGTCTGTTCTAATGCAGTCTGTACTACTGCACATCTATAGTCTGTTCTATTGCTCGAATACAGTCTGTTCAAATGCCCAATAAAAGTCTTTACTACTCCACCTCTACAGTTTGTTCTACATCTCCTCTACAGTCTGTTCTACTGCAGCTCTACAGTCTGTTTTAATGCCAGTCTAGAGTCTGTACTACTGCTGCTCTGCAGTCTGTTTTACTGCAAGTCTACATTCTGTTCTACTGAACATCTACAGTCTGTTCTAATGCACATCTACAGTCTATAGTCTGTTCTTATGCTCGTCCACAGTCTGTTCTAATGCTAGTCTTAATTCTGTACTACTGCACATCTACGGTCTTTTCTACTAGATGTCTACAGTCTGTTCTAATGCTCGTATACAGTCTGTTGTATTGTACGCCTACAGTCTTTTAAATGCACATCTACAGTCTGTTCAACTGCACGTCTACAGTCTTTTCAACTGCACCTCAACAGTCTCTTCTAATGCCAGTTTACAGTCTGTACCTCTGCTCTACTGCAGTCTGTTCTACCGCACGTCCTACAGTCTCTTTTTCTGCATATCTACAGTCTGTTCTAATGCACATCTACAGTCTGTTCTAATGCAAGTCTATAATCTGTACTACTGCTCATCTACAGTCTGTTCTAATGCGAGTTTATAATCTGTACTACTGCTCATCTACAGTCTGTTCTAATGCAAGTCTACAGTCTGTACTACTGCTCATTTATGGTCTGTTCTACTGCAAGTCTACAGTCTGTTCTAATAAACGTCTACAGTCTGTTCTACTGCACATTTGAAGTCTGTACTACTGCACTTCTACAGTCTGTTCTAATGCTCGTCTACAGTCTGTATTACTGCACCTCTACAGTCATTTTAACTGCACCTCAACAGTCTGTTCTAATGCCAGTTTACATTCTTTACCTCTGCTCTACTGCAGTCTGTTCTACTGCACGTCTACAGTCTGTTTTACTGCTCATATACAGTCTGTTCTACTGCACGACTACAGTCTGTTCTAAAGCCAGTCTAGAGTCTGTTCTACTGCTGCTCTGAAGTCTTTTCAACTGCATGTCTATAGTCTGTTCAACTGCACCTCTACGTCTTTTCTATTGTATGTCTACATTCTGTTCTAATGCACATCTACAGTCTGTTCTAATGCTCGTCTACAGTCTCTACTAACGGACCTTTAAATTATTTTCTTCTGCAGCATCATTAGACTGGTTTACTGGACATCTACAGTCTGTTCTAATACACGTCTATAGTCTGTTCAAATACTCGTCAAATGCCCAATAAAAGTCTTTACTACTCCACCTCTACAGTTTGTTCTACATCTCCTCTGTTCTACTGCAGCTCTACAGTCTGTTTTAATGCCAGTCTAGAGTCTGTACTACTGCTGCTCTGCAGTCTGTTCTACTGCAAGTCTACATTCTGTTCTACTGAACATCTACAGTCTGTTCTAATGCACATCTACAGTCTGTTCTAATGCAAGCGTCTACAGTCTGAACTACTGCACCTCTACAATCTGTTCTAAAGCATGTCTACAGTGTTTTCTAATACTCATATACAGTCTGTTCTAATGCTCGTCTACAATCTGAACTACTGCAACTCTACAGTCTGTTCTAAAGCATATCTGCAGTGTTTTCTAATACTCATATACTGTCTGTTCTAATCCTCATCTACAGTCTGTACTACTGCACCTCTAGAGTCTATTCTTCTGCACATTCTTAGTCTGTTCTACAGGTTGTTTACTGTTTGTTCTAATGCTCGTCTACAGTCTGTTCCAAAGCCAATCTAGAGTCTGTTCTACTTCTGCTCTGAAGTCTATTCAACTGCACATCTACAGTCTGTTCAACTGCACCTCTACAGTCTTTTCTATTGTTAATAGATAATAATTGTCTAGAGTCTGTTATACTGCACGTCTACAGTCTCTTTTAATAATTGTCAACTTTCTGTACTGCTGCACCTCTACAGTCTCTTCTACTGCACATCTACAGTTTGTTCTAATGGTCGTCTAGAGTCTGTACTACTGGAACTCTACAGTCTGTTCTAAAACATGTCTACAGTCTTTTCTAATACTCATGTACAGTCTGTTCTAATGCTCGTGTAAAGTCTCAACTGCTGCCCTCTACAGTCTATTCTTTTGCACATCTACAGTCTGTTCTAATGCACATCTACAATCTGTTCTAATGGAATTCTCCAGTCTGTACTACTGCTCGTCTACAGTTTGTTCTACTGCACGTCTACAGTCTATTCTAAAAAACGTCTACAGTCTGTACTACTGCACATCTACAGTTTGTCCTAAAGCATGTCTAGAGTGTTTTCTAATACTAATATACAGTCTGTTTTAATGCTCGTCTACAGTCTGTACAACTGCACCTCTACAGTCTGTTCTAAAGCTCATCTACAGTCTGTTCTAAAGCCTATCTAGAGTCTGTACTACTGCTGCTCTAAAGTCTGTTCAACTGCACGTCTACAGTCTGGTCTACTGCACGTCTACAGTCTATTCTAAAAAACGTCTACAGTCTGTACTACTGCACCTCTACAGTCTCTTCTAAGGCATGTCTACAGTCTTTTCTAATAGTCATGTACAGGCTGTTCTAATGCTTGTGTAAAGTCTCAACTACTGCACCTCGTCAGTCTGTTCTACTGCACATCTACAGTCTATTCTAATGGACATCTACTGTATGTTCCAATGAAAGTCTACAGTCTGTACAACTGCTCATCTACAGTCTGTTCTACTGCACGTGTACAGTCTGTTTTATTGCTCATCTACAGTCTGTTCTACTGCACGTTTACAGTCTGTTCTAATACAAGTCTACAGTCTCTACTACTGCTCATTTACAGTCTGTTCTACTGGATGTTTACAGTCTGTTCTAATGCTCGTCTACAGTCAGTTTTACAGTCTGTTCTAATGCAAGTCTATAGTCTGTTTTACTACTCATCTACGGTCTGTTCTTTTGCAGGTCTACAGTCTGTTCTAATAAACGTCTACAGTCTGTTCTACTGCACATCTACAGTCTGTTCTAATGCAAGTCTACAGTCTGTATTACTGCTCATCTACAGTCTGTTCTAAAGCATGTCTAGAGTGTTTTCTAATACTCATATACAGTCTGTTCTAATGCATGTCTACAGTCAGAAATACTGCACCTTTTACAATATGTTCTAAAGCATGTGCAGAGTGTTTTCTAAAACTCATATAGAGTCTGTTCTAATACTCGTCTACAGTCTGAACTACTGCAGCTCTACAGTCTGTTCTAAAGCATGTCTAGAGTGTTTTCTAATACTCATATACAGTCTGTTCTAATGCTTGTCTACAGTCTGTACTACTGCATCTCTACAGTCTATTCTTCTGCACATTGTCAGTCTGTTCTACTGGACGTTTACAGTCTTTTCTAATTCTCATCTACAGTCTGTATTACTGCACCTCTACAGTCTGTTCTAAAGCATGTTTAGAGTGTTTTCTAATACTCATATACAGTCTGTTCTAATGTTCGCCTACAGTCGGAACTACTGCACCTCTACATTTTGTTATAAAGCATATCTAGAGTGTTTTCTAATACTTATATAGAGTCTGTTCTACTGGACGTTTATAGCCTGTTCTAATGCTCGTCTATAGTCAGTTCTAAAGCCAATCTAGAGTCTGTACTACTGCTGCTCTGAAGTCTGCTCAACTGCACGTCTACTGTCTGTTCACCTGCACCTCTACAGTCTGTTCTAATGCCAGTTTACAGTCTGTACTACTGCTCTACTACAGTCTCGTCCACTGCACGTCTACAGTCTGTTTTACTGCACATCTACAGTCTGTTCTAATGTACATCTACTGTCTGTTCTAATGCAAGCCTACAGTCTGTACTACTGCTCATCTACAGTCTGTTCTACTGCACGTCTACAGTCTGTTCTAATGCACATCTACAGTCTGTTCTAATGTAAGTCTACAGTCTGTACTATTGCTCATCTACTGTCTGTTCACCTGCACCTCTACAGTCTGTTCTAATGCCAGTTTACAGTCTGTACTACTGCTCTACTACAGTCTCATCCACTGCACGTCTACAGTCTGTTCTACTACACATCTACAGTCTCTACTACTGCACTTCTAAAGTCTGTTCTAATGCACATCTACACTCTCTTCTAATGCTCGTCTACAGTCTGTACTACTGCATTTCTACAGTCTATTCTTCTGCACATTGTCAGTCTGTTCTACTGGATGTTTACAGTCTGTTCTAATGCTCGTCTACAGTCAGTTTTACAGTCTGTTCTAATGCAAGTCTATAGTCTGTTTTACTACTCATCTACGGTCTGTTCTTTTGCAGGTCTACAGTCTGTTCTAATAAACGTCTACAGTCTGTTCTACTGCACATCTACAGTCTGTTCTAATGCAAGTCTACAGTCTGTATTACTGCTCATCTACAGTCTGTTCTAAAGCATGTCTAGAGTGTTTTCTAATACTCATATACAGTCTGTTCTAATGCATGTCTACAGTCAGAAATACTGCACCTTTTACAATCTGTTCTAAAGCATGTGCAGAGTGTTTTCTAAAACTAATATAGAGTCTGTTCTAATACTCGTCTACAGTCTGAACTACTGCAGCTCTACAGTCTGTTCTAAAGCATGTCTAGAGTGTTTTCTAATACTCATATACAGTCTGTTCTAATGCTTGTCTACAGTCTGTACTACTGCATCTCTACAGACTATTCTTCTGCACATTGTCAGTCTGTTCTACTGGACGTTTCAGATCTAGTTTTAAAAACATAACTGTACTCACCAGTTTCTAAAACAGTGACAGTGTTACTTTCAGATGTGTCGATATATTCATCCCATCCTCTGCAGGAGGAGACACCTCCATCTGAGACTCTGACTCCATCTTTGTAAAAGTACAAATTTCCTTGACTATCTTGAACACAACGCAGAGTCACATTGTCACCTGTGTAAACAAAAGTAAAGTTAACAAAATGAAACTGCTTTAGAATAATACACATACAATGATAAACACAAAAAGAAACATGTCAGAGTTTTTCATTAAAGGCAACAGTTCAAGGCAGTTTGTTTCAACATCATTACATTTATTAACACCAGATGCAGTGTAGAGTGAGAGTGTATTTCCTCAAAGCACCAACACAGTTTGGCCCAGGACTCTGAATTATAATTGACTGTAGTGTTGACAGTTTCTCAAGTCTTCATGTCAAAGATGTAAAATTAAGCCCTGTGTTTTAAGAACAGACTAAAGACAAGTGTGGATAAGTGCTACACAAGTCCTCACGACACCATCCAGTGCAACAAAGAGATTCCAACCAGTGACATTTTTTACTTTAAACACTGTCACAGGCAACAATATAAGTCACAAACACAGTGAGTGTATTTCTTGACGTCATAATGGGCCCAGGTGTCATATCCCTGTCCTATAGAGTTTAGATGTTGACCTGTTTAAAGTCAAAGTGTTGTAAACTCACAGATGAGCCCCAGAGTCCAGACCAGAGAGGGTCCCATCCTCACATCCAGCGCTCGTCACTCTGCCTCTGACAAACTCCAGCTCATTACAGGCTTCATCTACAGCACTCACAGAGGAAGAGGAGGGTACCTTTGATGAAGATATGTTTAACTGGTCTGCACTTCCTTTTTCACACTTACCTCACACAGACACTGAACCACAGCTTTCACACTTTGAGACTTTTCTCACAGTCGACCCATCATGCAACACCTGTTTAGAATAAAATAAAAATAGAATACATTTTAAATAATCATTAAACTATATGCATCACATGTAAGTCGGCAGTTAGCAGTAGAAGTGACACCTGTAGCACTAAAATATTGTAAACAACTAAATACAGTCTGATCATTGTTATATGAACCTGTTGATCTTTACTCCGTTAGATATATTGAGTACTAAGAAAAACATTGAAGATCAGTGTAAGAACTAAAGGAAATAGATGTGTTACTTCTTCTTGACTCTAAAATGACACTGAGACAAAGAAGGAGCAACTATGAACTGTATTGTCGTCTTGAAGCTGAAGGAGAGATAACATCATTCTTGTTCAGAAACGTGTTAGATACTTCTCTTTTGTGGTTATTGTTCTGTAGAGGTTTATAATTGTTTGTGTGTTTGTCAGAACTGAAGCTACAGTACAGCTCACAGAGGGAGTGAGATAAAGTGTGTCATTGAACGTCATAGAAATGTGTGGCTTTTGACCTAAAAATGAAACAAGTGCAGTGACACACTTTAAAAACTGAATGTGCTGGAGTTCAAGGAGCAGTGTTGTCGTCCTGGGCCTGATCCTCTCTGTTAGTGTTCATCCATGAATTAAAGTCAGATCCTGGTTCATTCTGGTTTCTGACTGAACTCTATAGTCTCCAGATCTGTGAACAGTTTGAAGGAGAAAACACTCACAGCTGAGCAGCTCCAGGAGATGCGCGCTCACGAGATGCTGCGCGCTCCTGCCAAGGTGGAGCGGAGCTACAGGTGACAGCTGAAGCTAAGGTTAGGAGATGGTGAAACAGTTTATTTTGTTGCTTTAATGGAGGTTTCAAAATTCCCTTTTTTTCATTTCCAGTGCGGACACAAACTCCTGTCCATCAGTTTAATCATCTATAAGTCTAATCAGCACAATCAGCAAATATAATAACTACATAATCATTTAAAACCTATAGTAAATCATCAATTCATTGTAATCCATGTAAAGCTCTGCTGCAGTGCCTTATAGTGTCTTGGTGGGACTCTTGAATTTTTGTAGCAGTGGTGGTCAAACCAAGGCCCAAGGACCCAATACTGGCTGTTCAATCTGCCAAGCATTAACTACTAATTTAATAATAATTAAAGACAGCAGATATTATATTGACATTAACAATTAATTGAGTTTTAGAGTTTTTCACTGGAGTCTCCTCAAAGGCCATATGTCTGATATTCCAAGAAACTGAACTCAAAGTCAGCCGCTTCTTTTCTACCGAGCCAAATACAAACCAGCCAAGTTACAGACTTTTATTTCTAGTTTGTTCACCCTGCTGTAGGGTGTTACTGTTCAGTAAAATTATTTTGTGTAGCAGCTGACGATCTTTAAAATATACAACAATTATTCACTGTTTTAATAAATCTGCTTGCACCAATAAATACAAACAATTCAAGCTGCAGTGAGTCCAACTGAAGGGCATTTAAAGTCACTCTACCTCAAATTTAACAACAAACCTTAACACACATCACAGATTAAGCAAGACTCTAGCTCAACTCAACACAAAGATTGTTTTTTCACGTCACAATCTGTTCGAATAATAATCTGAATACTTTACCGGACACAGTTACAAGTTTAGTCACATTTATCGAGCCGCTCTGAAGACCGACACTGGTATTCTCCGCTCATCATGCAATGGTAAGTGTTTATCCGGTGTAGAAATGAGACACATTTGGATTATTTCTCAACTCAACATCTAAAATACAAAGGAAGAAGAAACAAAGATGAATATCGACAGAAAATAAAGGTGCATTACCTTCAGCATGTCCAATGAAGACAAGGATATTCAGCACTGAAAATCAGAAATGTCAATATATAAGCAATCAAAGAAACTTAATATACAGCAACATTCTCACATTTTAATAGAAAAACCAAAGACAAAATGTGTGTCATTTTATAACGGCAAAAGTGAGAGCTCTGAATTAAAGAAGGTATGTTTAAAAGCTGGTGTTTCTTCTTTTTCAACTTGTTACTTTCTTATTTATTAAGACAAAACTTGCAAAACCTTCACTGGCACACTTTCTAACACATATACAGTAAATATAATAAAATATATGCCTTTGTAGTTTATAGATATTGGTAATGTTTTAAAAGGTGTGTCAGTAAAGTTTTTACAGTGCATGATCACATGTCACAGATTGATCTCCTCTTTACAAGGGTTTACATAAGGATTAGAAAACATTAATGTATAAAGTTATTTAGAGGTAGTCCTTAAGAAAAGTGAAAGCAAATTTTATATATAACACTGGTTAATGGTTTACAACCCATTAAGAACCTTTTATTAATGAATGTACAGTAAATTTTAATCTTAGAAGCTAAATAACTTATTGCTTTACAATTGGATTAACACATTTATAAGGTATTTGCAGTGTGAAAATAATAATTTGTTAATACATTGTAAATATCTTATTTTCAGACTATATTCCAAAGCAGGAGTTTCAAACACTTTTTAGTTCAGGAAACACAATCTGAAGTGGACCAGTAAAAGAATAGAATAAAAACCTATAAATAACAACAACTCCTTGTTATTCTTTGGTCTAAAGTGCAAAGAGGTACAATTACATTATAATGTCAGTGATCTCATTAATCACAGACCAAAAGGTTAATGTTGGCTGTCGAGAGATTGTCTTTTGTCCATGTGGAGCTACCGTAGTTCATCATGTGTGTGTTTTCACAAACTCATTCTCACAATATATCTTTGAAGCTAATGTTTTGCTAGCATAAACGTATTTAACGAAGGAGCCTTTATGCACTTTCGCTGACCTTTCGGCTACAGATAAAAACAGACAGGTTTCCCATTCTCCTCAGAGAATAAATAGAAAGTGGTCATTTTTGCAGAATTTTACACCTTGTGTCTACTTTTCTCTGTCACAGAGTTATTTTTACAGCAAAAGACAAAAGAATAAAACAAACTTACCATTTATGGGACCAGATGGTGCACTGCTGCCTCTGCTGTTCAGTCCTGGGAGTCAGTGTTGTGTTGTGTTCTCTACTATTACTAAAACACTGCGACCACAGTGGACAAAATAGAAATAGCAGTTACCTGGATTTAAAACGATAGAAAATTTTCTTTTTTCCATCCCTGTCTCAGATTTCACTTTCTCCCAAAAGCAGCTGAGGGACCTCCCCTGCTTCTTTTTTATTTAAAAAATATCAAACTGTAGTTAGTTAGCTTAGCATTAGCTTAGCCACATACCGCATTTATCTCTGCTTTGTAAAACATTACATTATTGAATTGACAGAATTTATTGGGTTTCACGTTGCCTCCATTTTCTCTGTTGCAGTTATTCTGTAATAAAAGACACATTCAGCAGATATTAATCTTCCTGGAGCATTTATGACACGCCAGTGTCGACCAATGGCAGCGCACTCTTTTCAATGTAATGTTCAATGTTCACAGCTGTACCCAAAGTACAAACATGTCACAAATGCTAAAAAATTAAGTTTGCTAGGAAAAATAAACAATACATGAGATTTTTAATGCAAACAAGTGCAGATTTGAGGATGACTCTCTTCAGTTTGGGCTCTAGGGTTCCTCTGTGAGTCTTTAAAACTCTGTCTTCATTTGTTCTTTATTTAGGTTTGATTAGTTCTATCGATGTTGAGTCTGTGTCGTATCCTTCTCAAAGATCCTTTATAACGTTTACAAAGATGGATTACCAGTGCTCGAGGGCACAAACCATCAGTTTAAACAAACCTCTGCCGACACACTCAGAGTCAGATCAGGGTTTTTACTCATGTGGGACCAACACAAAAGCACAATCTAAGTAAAGACTGAGGGTAACAGGTCAGGATACCAGAGCAAAGAAAACAAATACTTTTAATATAAAGATTACATTTGACATTTGCTTTTTAATTTGGTCTCCTACACAACAAAGCTTAATGTTAAAATATAAAAACCCTTGAAATAAAATGGCAATAAGCTTAGAAATAACATTTGTACTTTTATAAGGTGTGTCTGTGTTGTTCTGTGTGTCCTGCAGGGGGCACTGTGCCCTCAGGCTTTTAGGTTTCTGCAGCACACTGTACACGGTGTTGACTTGATGTGAGAGATCCATCTGTGAGTTTGAAGCCTCTTGTGGTGGTTTCTCTCGTCTTCACAGCGAGCCTTTAACTTTGTCCCAGTTACTTTCTGACCCCTTCTGGAGCAGACACATGTCTCTTATCTTTAACTAGATCGTTCCTGTGTGCATTAAACTAATCATTATGTTTTCTTTTTCCTATTAATATGTTCATAGATATAATATATATAAATCCTTGATTATAAACCTTAAAACACAACATTAACTCATCATGCATAAATGAGTAACTAAATAAGTATACAAGAATAAAACACATAATATCAAAAATATTACACAACAGGATATGTCACAGCACATTGACAAAGCACCAACCTGGGACCAGGTTTTGGGACTGCTGGCCAATGTGACCAGTTCGATCCTGCACAGAGGCTGCCCAGTGTGAAAAAGGCCCTGCCATGTCCCTAAGGCTCCCTGCAGCCAGCCTCCCTTCTCCTGAAGCAGGTCTCTGGTGGAGCGCAGGAGAAGTGACAGCCTATGATCCTCTAATTTACAACCTTTATCCACAGTTTTGTTCACTCTGACTTCTTCTGAGCTATCCTTCTCTTCATATTGTTTGTTACAAAATAAAGTTCCTTTGAAGAATTGTGTTGTTTGTTTTTAGAAACTTAACTTTCATTCTGTTGATCCTGTTGTAACATGTTACTTTAAACAGTTTTGTTTTTGCAATGTTTTGATTATTTTTAAACACTTTGATGGATTATTATTATTAATTTATATATTTAACAATAGATGTGTTTACTTTTATATTATGTAACTTTTTTTTTGTAATTGCTTAGACCTTAATTTGCTTAATGTCACAAATTTAAAAACTGGACACCCATTGAGCAAAAGTACCACCTTCTCACATTTGGAGCCACCAGAACCTTTTAACCTTTCAATAAAAGTTCAAATCAATAGTGTTATATTTTGTAAATGTTTTGTTTGACTAGAAAGAGCAAGCACAAACCAGAGGTACCTGTTCCACACTGGGTGGGTGGATGCCTTATGTCTACGTTTCAAGTCAAATTTACTTTTGAAAGATCCATAACTGTTAATTTAAAACTCAAAATGACTTTATTATTCTCTGTAACAGGTCGTTAACGTAATGTATAAATGCACAGCGCACTGAACATGTCACTGAGCACTTTAAAGATACACTTAGCACTTTTAAAGAACACATCACTTTATACAAAATCAAAGTTGCACTTAAATAAAGACATCGCACATGATTGTATAAATAAGAGAAGAAACAATTAGAACTTGTATCGAGAAAAATGAGTGTGTTTTAAATGTGCTTTTAATATGTCCAGGTTTCTGGCCAAAAAAAGACCCCAGAGAAACAAAAACACACTAAAAGGTTCCGGGTCAGACCAAGGCAGGGGAATGTGAGGGAAAACAAAGTGGGTTGTTGAATGGTTTAGGGGTTTCAGTGAGTACAAGTCTTTGGTTTTTAGGGTTTGTAAATCGTATTGGTTTTTAAATATGGGTTATGTTTTTTGGCTTATTTCAAAGAGAATTCTAACATAGTTATTGTTAATAACTTTTTAAAAAGTGTTAATGTTTTTACCCAGTTATTTAAGCGGATGTTATAACCATTTTTGTTCTGCTGCTGGAGAGGACTGAACTCCACCAGCCTCCATTGCACTTTTTGCACATTGTGCACTTTGATATTTATTATAGCTTCTGTTTTCTGCTCATTATTACTTTTAATTCACAAACGTCCAGCCACTTCCCAGTCAGCCTACGTAACAATCCCCTTTAAACTTTATTTAATGGAAATTCGGTTGTTAGGGCTCTTCAAATGAGTTAAGGCAGAATTCTTCATCTTCCACAGACTGACTAATGGTAGAGTCTTATGGCAGTCAGAAAGAAGGAATACTTGTGTTGTTCTGTCCTGCAGCTCACTGATCTCAGACGTCCACTTGCTGCTCTCTCTTTTCCTCAGACTGTGGCCCCTGAACTAAAATGAGTTGGACATCCCTCCAACTCAGTTACATGAGCCTCGTTTCCACTGGAGCAGTATGGGGCAGGTCGGGTCAAAGGTATCTGACCCACCAGATGCACTTAGTCTTTAGAAGAGCGGCTAGTTTCCTTGTTTGATGTAAATCATCAAAAATAATGTAATAAATTGTTATTTATGATTTTTAGGCTCTGTAGGTGGTGTGTGGTTAAAAGTAACACAGTGTTAAAGAAGAAAATTAGAGATCAGAGATTATTATAGTAATTATTTAATTATTCAAACATATTTACAAACATAAACATATGTACAAAATAATTTATAAACAACTTATTAAAATGAATGAATGAATAAATTAATGAATAAATGAACGAATGAATAATTGAATCAATGAATAAATTAATGAACAAATGAATAAATGAATTAATGAATAAATGAATAAATGAATGAATAAATTCATGAAATAATAAATGTATGAATGAATGAATAAATGAATAAATGGATGAATGAATAAATGAATGAATTAATAAATGAATGAATTGATGAATAAATGAATAAATTAACAAATCAAGGAATAAATGAATGAATAAATGGATCAATAAAAAATAATAAATAAATGGATGAATTAATGAATGAATGAATGACATTAATATTTGATTCTATTCATTCTGGTGGCTCCTGGTCAACATGCTGCCTCTGATACACCTCCTGTTCCAATAAAAGACAGGCTAGTTATGCAAGTTATAAGTGAATTTTCAACAAAACAAGTTGGATCTTTAAAACTCTATCCTCTCTATTATATGTCCCTGAAGTACACGTTTGAGACTGACTGAGGACTACACTCAGGGCTTAAAACAAGTCCCTTGTTATTTTTGTGACCTTTTAAACCACAATACAACATAATAATAATAAAAACATTTGACTTGTAGATGTGATGTGTGCTTTTGTACTTACATTCCTGCTCTCCTCTTGGGCCTGTATAATGGCGGCCACAATAAGGTTCACCAAAACAAACTGGACCATTATAACAAAGGTGATAAGGCACAGTGGGGCAGCCCAGGACAGGTAGGTTGAACAGTTTACATCATCCAGTCGGCACTCCTCAAAGTATCCTTTAACAAATCAATGAAAAACGTAGATATCAAAAATCACGGTAGAATTAAAAATATTTTCCAGCAAAGTCAGGTCTGATGCATACTTGAGGAAGTGTAAATAAAAGGCTCAATGGAGTCTGATTGAGAGCGTTACTGCAGCATTGGGGCATCCTTCACACATGTACCACTCGGAGGGACAGGGCCATACATTTCTTGGCACGTGGTATACCATGACATCATTGCACTTCAAGCTGTTTTAGCAGTGTTTATGTTGTTGAACTGATAACTTTGATTAGAAAACTTACACAACTGCAAACTATTGTGGAACGTTACTTACTTACGTTTACATTTATTCATTTAGCTGATGCTTTTATTCAAAGCGACTTACATTAAGCTTCAATTCACCAGTGTTACAGCCTGAACACCACTGGAATCAAGGAGTGTCTTGCCCAAGGACACATCGACAGTATGAACTGTGAGGAGAGCGGGAATCGAACCACCAGGGACAAGCGCTCTACCACTGAGCCACTGAGCCCCACTTATTTTCTAAAAACATCCACTTGCTCGGGTGGGTTTTCTTTGGGTACTCACCAAAGCCCCACTAACATCAAAAACATGCTGGATGCCCCCTGGTGGAGAATGCCGATAAGAAATTTCCCCACAGGAATAACTGCTATAAATGTTTACAGCTGCACTATGTACATTGATGGAGCAATAACAGTCGTTAGGAATACATGTTTTAGAGCCAGTGCACAGGCAAAGCTATAATTGTGTGCTAGAATTTTTATTTGTGTTGTGGTTCTGGGCTTGTTCTTGAGTTTGTCTACCATCAAAATGCCGCTCCAGTTGTCTCCTGTGCACAGTATGTAGAGCGTCAGGAGGGCACTGCCAAAGTTTTGAAAGTGGCAGTAGAGACTCAAGCCAACACATGGATACTCTGGAGTACACTCTAGTCACGAGAAAGATCGATATAACAATCAATATATGATAATAATATAAACAATATACACATTATATTAACAATGTTTTAAATACATACGACAAACACAATATGTTTATAATAATATATGTACTGTGCTTGTGTTTATGACTGACCAAGTTTCCCAAACAGCTCCACTGTCAACACAGCATACATGAAGAAAAAGAAGGCGAAAAGCAGGCACAGATTTCCAACCTGGAGGAAAAATGACACTTAACAACCTTCCTCCTGCTCTCTGTTCATGTTTGTTTTTTTATTGTTGCGGGTTAGTTTAGTAAATATTTAAAGTTAGGTAATTTAATTTACAGATTGTTAGACCAGCCTGGTGTTTGTCTACTAAGTTTATTTTCTTTAAAAGTCTAAATCCCAAAATAACACTAAAATGGTTTACAATGTGGAGTTATTAGGAAGGATGTTGCATTTCTGTTGCATGTGTTGCCTTTGGTGGGTGGAGGTTTATCGCTCTATGGTGGTGCCCTTACTCAAGGTCCTTATAAGGGGTTTCAGGAGAGGCTTGGGCTGAGCGCACATGCACAGACAGAGAGAGAGACTGGAGAAAACGTCGGTGGATTTTAATTGAATGTTAGGTATGTTTAATGAGTTTGGAGAAATCTAGAACAGTTCCTCTGAGCGCTGCAGCAGTCTTAGCCCGCCCTAATGCTCTCCTCGATTGAGACGCAGGATGACACCTACTGCGTTAATGCGAGATAAAATGATTGTTGATGTTTATGCGTTAACGTGATATTAAAGCATTTACTTTCCCAACCCTAGTTTGAACACATTTTTACAACATGAATATTTCTTAAGAGCATGGTTCTAAGGCTGGTAATATCTCAGAGTTCACTGTCAGTGAGTTCTTGTCTTCTGATAATAATGCTCATGTTGATATGATGTTTTAAATGAAAACTGAATTACCTGTGACAGAGTCTTCCAGATAGTTTTTATCAGCACCTTGATCTTCTTAGCCTTCAGAACTGAAAAGACATGCTGCATTAGTGTGCCACTTAAATGGTCACATTTTCTAGTTGTAAGGTGTTTATGACCAGGGACGTACTGGGACTGAAATTCAGCCCGGGACTTTAAGACGGAGAGGCCTTTTACGCGAGTGCCCTTGGTGCACGAGCAGGATTTTCAGTTATTTTCATTCTAATAGTGTTTTTATGGTATAAAGACAATCAGATTACGCTGAAGACCTTCAAGAAACTTTAGGATAACACCTGCCTCCTCAGGTTGTATAAGCAAGTCCACTGCACTGAACACAACCAAAACCTAATCTCAAACACATAAGTCACACAGTATACTGCGAACTACCAGCATGTCATGTGTACAGTCAGTCGGAGTGATAAAATAGTTACAAATACTCACACCCACTCATACTCAAAAACTACAATGCAGTCCCATACAATAGAGATTTTGTGTGTATGTATGTATGTGTGTGTGTGTGTGTGTGTGTGTGTGTGTGTGTGTGTGTGTGTGTGTGTGTGTGTGTGTGTGTGTGTGTGTGTGTGTGTGCTCACTTTCAACTCTCCTGCCTCAGCTTCCCTGTGCTGGACCCTGCCTCTGCTGGACCCTGCCTCTGCTTACTGATTGTACAGCTACATAACACATGCATGAGAAGAACATGAGTAATAAATATGACAAAGAATAATACATTTTCTAATTAAATCTGTGCTTCAGTCAGGTTATTATCTAGAATGTGGAACTATTGGCATTTTATCCTTTATGTAAATATGTAACATTGTGCTGTATTTTTCTATTTTTGTGTGCGTGTTCTTAATAAAGCTTTGATTGATATGTCTAATATGATTGCCTACCCAGCCCTGCACACTGCCCATCTACCTGTCTGTTTCCTGCTCTTCTCCTCCTGCTGCTCCTTCTCTTCCTCTCTCCTGCTGCTGCTCCTATTCCTCTCTTCTCCTCCTCCTCCTCTCTCCTGCTGCTGTTGCTCCTCCTAAAACTGTCCTACCTCACATCACCAGCAATCTTTGGAGAAGTTTACTCGACTCTGCAACTCTGTCTATGACTCCATCGTTGTCTAAAGTCATTAGGATCCCTTTTTCTGTGCACATTAGCATGAATGCCTCAAGACGCTCCTGTGTCAGCACCAGGGACGTGCACAGACATTTTGAGGGGCAGGGGCTCAAGTGAAATAAAGGGCACTTTATTAATTTATTTTTAAAGTTTTATTTATTAATGTACAGATGCAGTTTTACTACATTTTTTAGAGTGTAGCCTATCCTCTATCTGTTTGCATCTGTAGATTTCTTCTAGATTCATCAATTTAGATTTCTAAATTTCAGTAAAAAAGACTCTTGCTGTAAGTCATTAACTAACTGGGGACGTTCTTATTTTATTAACTTATTTTATTACATGGCTTGGTTGATCTCCAATGTAGAATGTGCGGAGTATAACAGATCGTTGCCATGAAAAACAGAGCGTTGCTATGGACTTACAGCATTCTAACCGTAGAGACGGAGCGTACTATTTTCTTTAGCGGAAGCAATACAATCGGGTTTAAATCAATAAACTCCTTTTAATATTTTGTGTCAAATTATTTATTTATTTGGTAGGTAGCCATGTAATAAGCAGGAGGATAATGTATAGCGATTATCCCTTACACAGCTCTAGTCTAGTAGCTCATGAGGCATGCATGCTAGCAAAACACAGGTTTTGCTAGGTTTTTACTGGCTAATCAGCAGTAAATTCGAGCATTATTCGAGGTACTGGTATTTTAATCTTTTGTTCATCACCAGCTCCACTCACCTCAGCACAAGACAAAAACACTGCTGGGAGGGGCTGCTGCTGCCTACAGGTGTGTGTCTGTGTATCTGATGTGTGCCGATGTGCGCGCTCTTATCAAGTGGGGAAGGGGGGAATGGTCAATGAGCGCTTCAGAACTCCTGACCTGATTATTAGATATACTATTCTTCAATAAATATATTTGTCTGACAGGGAAGCTGTGCGCAAACTGGAATATATATTATTTTTTAAAAAATAAAATAAAATAAAAAGCACCCCAGAAAAAAGGGCACTTTCTCTCCAGGAATAAAAAGGGCAGGTGCTCAAGCCCCCTTTGATGTCTATGTCTGCACGTGCCTGGTCAGCACCCTTTTCAGTGCGGAAAAGGTCCGCTAATTCGGCACATTTAGCTGCCTCTTGTGCCAACATTTTTTCTTTTTCATTCTTATTTTTTCGGCCCCACCCATTTCTTTCACTTCTTTCTTTCGTTTCGACATTTTTACCGTCTGTCTCTGTTGAATTCACACAAACTCAAACCTAACAAAGTAAACTTCTTTGATCGTCGCCTTTGAGCCAATCGGATATCAGGAAATACGAGGATCCGTCCAAGTTGGGAGGGGCCGCTCGTATCCCCCCTTAAGATTGGAAGTATTGGTTTGGCCCAGTCTGAAACACACACACACAGACACACAGCTGCGTTCTGCTGCAGCTGAGCGGCGGCCACAGGCCGATGCGGTAGCGTATCATATAAAATAAATAATAATAATAAAAAATAATAAAAAATTTGACCACCGGCCGATTCGGCCTGAAATGGACCGGCCGTTCGGGATTGTTCCCGGTATTCCCAATTGCCAATCCGTCCGTTTATGACATAATAAAATCAACTCCTAAGGTTTCTGTTTGCAAACTAAACTAAATCAATGTTTCCCACCATTAACAAATTGATTTTTATTTTATTATTCCTTTATTATCCTTGTGAAATACAAAGTAGCATGTTTTTGTTGCATGCATGTTAACATTTTTGAGACTGTTGCATTGACCTGGGCCTGTTACATGAGTTTCCTAAAGCCAGGCATACACTGTGCAATTTTCAACCTGAATTTGACCTCATATCTGGTCATACCATCATTTTTGAGCCAAATTCTGGGCTGTTGTGCGTCCTTGGTGTCCTGTGTACAGGGCCCTACGCAATTAACCCCTCCCAACAAGTTCCTAACCAGAAATAGGTGGTCAGATGAAATTCTGACATGTCAGAAATCTCGGTCGCAGCAAACCATCCGGTTGTACAGTGTGTGAGCACATTAATCGTGATCTTTGGCTTTCCTCATACGTGATCTACTCAAACAGTATGAGTTGTGTGTGTGCCCAGCTTTAGTGTTCTCTCTTCTTTAGAGCTCTTTAAAAACACAATAGTAGGTGTCAGCTGCTCCCTTCAGGGTTGCCACAGGAGGGATCCATATATTTAGAGTGGCATATATTTTTATCCAGGATGCCCTTCCTGACACAACGCTCTCTATTTTATAGACCTGTAGTAATGCTGCATTCATGTGGTCCTCGGGAACTCGGGAATACAGTGCATCTGTGAAGTATTCACAGTGCTTTGCTTTTTCCACATTTTGTAATGTTACAGCCTTATTTCAAAATGGATTAAATTGATTGTTTGCCTCAAAATTTTACAAACTTATCCTTCAGTGATCCAGACAGAGCCAGCCTTAAACACCTCCGGAGAAATCTGAAAATGGATGTGCACCGATGCTAACCATCCAACCTGATGGAACTTGAGAGGTTCTGCAAAGAAGACTGGGAGAAACTGCCCAAACATTGTTGTGCCCAGCTCATAGCATCAGACTCAAAAAGGCTTGAGGCTGTAATTAGGGCCAACGAAGCTTAAACAAAGTTTTGGCTGTAAATAATTATGTACATGTGCTTTTTGTTTTTCATTTTTAATAAATTTGCAAAGAATTCAAACCTTCTTTCATGTTGTCATCATGGGCTATAGTTTGTAGGATTTTGAGGCAAATAATAAATTGAATCCATTTTGAAATAAGGATGTAACTTAACAAAATGTAGAAAAAGTGAAGCGCTGTGAATACTTTCTGTATTTGAGAAATGCACATGAACATGTCTAAACATCAGTCCTGCGATGCTATATATTCCGACCTTACGAGCTGAAATCATGTGAACACATCCGAGATTCTGAGGACCACATTAACGCACCAAAAGTTATGAGAATTTTTAGAAATGAATAAAAAGTTGCATGTGTGTATTACTCTGTGCAAGGGTGAACACTTTGCAGGTTCGGATGAGGCTGGGATTAATGGGAAGTTTGTCGTCCAGGTTCAGCACAGTGAGTACGACGAAGATTAGAGACATCGCCAGCACCAGCAGGTCCAGACAATTCCAGCTAAAGGTTCACATATTACATTAGACACTATTGACAAAACAGACTTGCGCTTATTTATATGCCTTACTTGTTATTTATAAACCTCCGTCCGCCAAACGCCACAGGTTTGAGCACAATGTCAATGATGAGGATGGCAAAGAAACAGAAAGTGTAATCCATGAGATTATCTATGTACTAAGCAGACAACAAAAATAAATAAATCAATATGCCCTTATAGTTTAGAGATGTTCCTGAGGCAGTGGGTTGACATTACCGAGTCTGATTGTAATGTTCCAACATCATGATAAAGACATTGAAAATGATCACCCCTGACATGAGCAGCTCCAGGATGAGGCTCGTGCACAATGTGTGGATCAAGCGCGCACTCGCGAGTAGCGGGTGTAATATAGCGCTGTAAAAATAAAACCATAATAAATAATAAACCAACAAAAGGCCTAACATGTCACGGGGTGCTGGCCCAGGGAAGGAAAGACTCCAATGCAGTAACCCAGACTCCAAATAAAACGTAAACAAAAATTTATTTAAGATGAACAGAGGAGCATACAAAAATCCAAAACCAAAACTCTCCCAGAACAGAACAGGCAAAAATCCAGAGATAATAAAAATACAAAAACACAACGAACTAGAAAACTTCACCAGAGGCAAAAGAAAACACAGACCAAACTTACGGGTGACGAAGACAAGGAAAATGACAATGGCCTGACAAATGACAATATGACAATGACCTGGTACTGAGGGGAAGGACAAACAGGTATAAATAGACACAGACAACAAGGGACAGGTGAAACATATTAGGGCGGAGCAGGTAATCACACAGTAGGGAAAGACACAAGGCAGGAAGTCAAACAGAGACACAGACAAGGGCAAGACATATCAAAATAAAATACATGAATTACGATACAAACTAGAAACAATACAAAACAGACATGAATCCTGACAGTACCCCCCCCTTAAAGGCCGACCACTGGGCGGCCTAACACTCCTATAACCCAAAAAAAATATTCTTCCCAGACATTTCCTGGGTGGGCGGAGGGAGGTCTGGTAGGAGGGAACACAAGTCCACTGGACAATGGCACGGGGACACACTCGGGAAAGGCTTGGGGAAAACAGATGCGGCGGGTCCGGCCCTTGGAAACGGGTCGGCCGGACGGGCGCTAGAAAGATACAGAGGTGTCGGATCCAGCCCTCAAAACTAGTGGCTGGACGGGACGCCGAGGAATGTTTGATGAGTCGGGTCCGCCCTCTGAAACTGGTCGGCCGGACGGGCGCCGGGAACACTTGATGCGCCGGGTCCGGCCTCTGAAACTGGTCGGCCGGACGGGCGCCGACACAGATGCGCACGTCCCGCCTCGGAACTGGTCGGCCGGACGTGGCGCTAGTAGAAGGGGGAGATACCGGGATAGGCACCAGGGAGGAAAACAATTGTGCCGGGAACGGAAACACTCAGACGGGACTCGCAGACGGACAGCACACAGGACAAGGCAAGGACAGATGGACAGAAACTCAGGACCAGGTAGGGACAAAAGTCCGGGCATGGCAGGGACAAAAAGTCCGGGCATGGCAGCGACAAAAAGTCCGGGCATGGCAACGGACAAAAAGTCCGGGCATGGCAACAAAAAAGTCCGGGCATGGCAACGCATAAAAGTCCGGGCATGGCAACGACAAAAAGTCCGGGCATGCAAGCGACAAAAGTCCGACATGGCAACGACAAAAAGTCCGGACATGGAAAAAGTCCGACAAAAAGTCCGGACATGGCAGAAAAAAACTCCGGACATGTTGGGAGAACAAGGAACAAAAACTCATGAACAGGCTGGGAGAACAAGGAACAAAAACTCATGAACAGGCTGGGAGAACAAGGAACAAAAACTCATGAACAGGCTGGGAGAACAAAGACCAAAAAACTTATGAACAGGCTGGGAGAACAAAGACCAAAAAACTCATGAACAGGCTGGGAGAACAAAGACCAAAAAACACAGGGCCAGGCTGGGAGGACAACAGAGACGACCAGGCGAGGGGAGGCCAGGCTGGGAGGACAATAGAGACGACCAGACGAGGAGAGGCCAGGCGAGGAAGGACCGTGGGACGGCCAGACGAGGATGAACCAGGCGAGGAAGGACCAAGCGAGGGATGAACCAGACGGGGGATGAACCAGACGAGGAAGGACCAGACGAGGGATGAACCAGACGAGGAAGGACCAGACGAGGGATGAACCAGACGAGGAGAGGTCAGGCTGGGAAGGACCGTAAGGACGACCAGACGAGGATGAACCAGACGAAGGATGAACCAGACGAAGGATGAACCAGACGAAGGATGAACCAGACGAAGGATGAACCAGACCAGACGAGGATGAACCAGACGAAGGATGAACCAGACGAAGGATGAACCAGACGAAGGATGAACCAGACGAGGAAGGACCAGACGAGGGGTGAGCCACTCGAGGGGTGAGCCACTCGAGGGGTGAGCCACTCGAGGGGTGAGCCACTCGAGGGGTGAGCCACTCGAGGGGTGAGCCACTCGGGGGGCTGAGACGTACTCTCAGGGAAAAACTCTCTGGGGGCTGAGACGTACTCTCAGGGAAAAACTCTCTGGGGGCTGAGACGTACTCTCAGGGAAAAACTCTCCGGGGGCTGAGACGTACTCTCAGGGAAAAACTCTCTGGGGGCTGAGACGTACTCTCAGGGAAAAACTCTCTGGGGGCTGAGACGTACTCTCAGGGAAAAACTCTCTGGGGGCTGAGGCGAAGACTCTGGAAACAGTTCTGGGGGCTGAAGCAAAGACTCTGGAAACAGTTCTGGCGCTGAAGCGAAGACTCTGGAAACAGTTCTGGCGCTGAAGCGAAGACTCTGGAAACAGTTCTGGCGCTGAAGCGAAGACTCTGGAAACAGTTCTGGCGCTGAAGCGAAGACTCTGGAAACAGTTCTGGCGCTGAAGCGAAGACTCTGGAAACAGTTCTGGCGCTGAAGCGAAGACTCTGGAAACAGTTCTGGGGCTGACACGAAGACTCTGGAAACAGTTCTGGGGCTGACACGAAGACTCTGGAAACAGTTCTGGGGCTGACACGAAGACTCTGGAAAACAGTTCTGGGGCTGACACGAAGACTCTGGAAAACAGTTCTGGGGCTGACACGAAGACTCTGGAAAACAGTTCTGGGGCTGACACGAAGACTCTGGAAAACAGTTCTGGGGCTGACACGAAGACTCTGGAAACAGCTCTGGGGCTGACACGAAGGCTCAAGCAGAGAAACACCGGCAAGAGCACGGACACAAACTCAGGCAGGGGAAAAACCGGCAAGTGCACGGACAAAAACTCAGGCAGGGGAAAAACCGGCAAGTGCACGGACACAAACTCAGGCAGGGGAAAAACCGGCAAGTGCACGGCCAAAAACTCAGGCAGGGAAAAACCGGCAAGTGCACGGACAAAAACTCAGGCAGGGAAAGAAAATGCAGGAGCTCTGGGGTTGGAGTCTCAGTTTAGACCAGGTCATTCTGTCACGGGGTGCTGGCCCAGGGGAAGTGAAAGACTCCAATGCAGTAACCCAGACTCCAAATAAAACGTAAACAAAAATTTATTTAAGATGAACAAAGGAGCATACAAAAATCCAAAAACCAAAACTCTCCCAGAACAGAACAGGCAAAAATCCAGAGATAATAAAAATACAAAAACACAACGAACTAGAAAACTTCACCAGAGGCAAAAGAAAACACAGACCAAACTTACGGGTGACGAAGACAAGGAAAATGACAATGGCCTGACAAATGACAATATGACAATGACCTGGTACTGAGGGGAAGGACAAACAGGTATAAATAGACACAGACAACAAGGGACAGGTGAAACATATTAGGGCGGAGCAGGTAATCACACAGTAGGAAAGACACAAGGCAGGAAGTCAAACAGAGACACAGACAAGGGCAAGACATATCAAAATAAAATACATGAATTACGATACAAACTAGAAACAATACAAAACAGACATGAATCCTGACATAACAACCACAATCAAACACTGCAATACTGGGCTCAGTGGCCTAGATGTGACTAACCGTTCCGTGTTAGGGTCATTTTCGCCTGTGTGAGGTCCCCTCTTTGGATTTTCTGTTTTTGCTGGACTTCGTTGAATGTGTCGACCATGGTCCCGATGAACATGTCCAGCAGGAGGATGCTCATTATTATAAACGATAGAAAGTACAGAGCCATCCAGGTCTTGTTGTTTGTCACAGGCTGAAAAACAAAACACAACTGATAAATTCACAAAGGATCAGCGTGATCCAATCCACTTTAACTATTCCTGCTTAAGGTTGTGTTTTGTATAAGTTACTTATACAGTGAGAAAATACATTTATTAATAACAATAAAGATAGTTATCAGTTTTATTGAGTCATGGATTTCTTTAAGTGTTGTTATGTTATATTTATTTTTCTACACCAATCCTTATAACAGGATTTTCTTTTCTGAGAGGACTCGGTCTCCTCTGGTGTTAAGTCTCGTTTTGTTTAGTGATAATACCTGAAGGTCTTCTCCGACAGCGCCGAGGCCGTCGTACATGATATTCACCCATCCGTCCTTCGAGTACATCACAAACAGTGACATTAAGGCCTGGAAGAAAACAAAAACTACTCAACAACTACTACTAATATGTTTAGTCTATCTCCAGCCTTCTCGTTTATACCTGGAGAATGTTGTCGAAATTGAATGTTCTTCTTTGCCAGCTTAGGTTTGACATCAGGCATTCGGTCTTGTTGGTGATGCTTCTGACAATACCGAATTCTTTGTCCACACAATTGAAAAAGGCTCCTTAAAAGCTAGTCAACCAAGGCACACAGGGTTGCAGTGATATGGTAAATACTTTGGCTGAATTCAAATACTGTTCCTTAACCTTTGAATACAACGTCCTAAAGTCAACAGTGAGAGGTCAGGAGTGTCCTTGTCAAGTTAGGAAAGGAGCATCAGCGGGGTTTTGACACATCTGATTCCAGTAACCTCATCAGGAATGTTGAACATTGACGCACATTGACATAATAAAACTACACATCCTAACAAAAGACTACAACAAGCACCTAATCCTGAAAAAGTCAGTCATAAGATGTGGTAGCTCTAGAGCAGTGTCTTTTTCAGTTGATGCAGAGTGACTTTAAATTCATCACAAACTCTTCACACGAAACTAAATTTTGGTCGTATTCAGAAAAGATTGTGGCTGGTGGTGCAGTGGATTGTGGAAAGTCAGTAAGCTCCTAACCTTTCAGAACATCCATAGGTTTAAAGAAGCAGTGGAGCTCCTATCTTAGCTCCTTTCCTTACTAAAGTGAGAACTCAAACATCTGTGTGTTCTAAGTGTTCTAAGCTATTTGAGACATTCAGATTCAGCCTCATGTGTGGTTGAATTATCTTACCTGCACACCAAGGACTCCATAGAAAAGAAAAACAGCACTGATTATAATAATGTTAGTAATTGGTTTGACTGAAGCTAGGAGACCGTCCATGGCCAGCTTCAATCTTGTTGCGTGTTTGAGGACCCTGGAACAAAAATTCATACAAAACATGTATAAGTGCCATGTAAGAGCCACTCGCTGAAAAGCCTGGCTGCTTTAGGAGGAGTAGGGGCAGTACAAGTCATGATCACTTTGGGGAATGTTTCCCCTAAATATACATACTCCACTGTACTATTTTTGCAAACCCCTGGCAATATTGAGAAACAGTTATTAAATGGTGGAGTTAAACACAGCGGTCTATTGATGGAAAAATTTAAATCTTGTCTCTTGTTCACATCTATGACATACTGACCCAACCCGTAACGTAGAACCTTGAGGATCCCCATGATTCTTCTATTATTGTGCAGTGGATCACTCAGTGAGAGAATGACATCAGCTGCAGACACTATCACCAACACCCGTCTAGGACGTTCTCGGGAATGGCAGTAGCTGTCTTTCCCAATCACCACACCCAAGGCTATGATCTGGTGTTAAAGAACAGTAAGAGTCAAATCAAAAATAACTCAAAATGTTTTTAGAAATACTTGTATATTGTTTACCTTTAAAACCATTTCTAGTGTAAAGAGGCCGGTAAAGACATAGTCACAATAAGTCAGGACAAGTCGCTCCTAAAGACAAAGACATACAGTTTTTTTATCTAATATATCTAATATGAACCTATCTCATATTTTCCAGGTTCTGAGGGAAATAGATGTATTTGAGAATGCATTTGTCTCACCGTGCTTCCGTCAGAGATGCTGGGTCTTTCCAAAGCCAAGGTGATACAGCTCAGAACAACGACTAAAAGAATGAGGTGGGCGAACTTAACAGAGGCATTGATCTGATTGCAGACAACACGGAACCTAAACAAAAGCACACAATTACCTCAGGACTGAGCTGTAAAGGAAAAGTGACTTCTTCAGTTCAATTCAGTTTATCTGCCATTTGCAGATTAAAACTCTTCTATCGATATGCATATATAAGTATGCACTTTCACAGATTAAAAAGTAAAAACAGTGAAAGGTGTTTTTAATAAACAGCAGGGTTGTAGTCGAGTCACCAGTTTTTTAGTACAAGGCACTTTCAAATCCTCAGTTTTCAAGTTCAAGACACCAAAAACTAGTCCGAGTTGTGGGTGAGTTGTCAACATGGTTATTTACATCATCAACAGAAACGTTTAAGATATTTAAGTTATATAAGTCATTTAAGAATATATCATACCAACTGTTTTGAACATTCATAACTTAACAACTTTTTTAAACAGGCCCGGCTTTTCTTGAAATGCTGCTAATAGCTTAATTATTGCTAGTTTGACTGTAATAACTTATTTAATATAACATTAAAATCAAATAAATATAACATGAGCGCATTTTGGTCCTTGTTGTTATTGTTTATTGTTCCAACATTCTGAGATAAAATTACATGAACACATCAAAGTAGAAGAAGAACAACTTCCTAACTGGAAATTGAAATTTGAGTTACCTTCAATTGATGAAACAAGTTCAAGTTAAATCCAAATATATTTGAGTCCATTCAAATCACCAATGTTGAACCAAATCATCTGATCAACTGATGCATTGATTTGGATTTGATTTGTGTGTCTATTTAGAAGACATTTAATGCTGTTTGTTGCTCACACTTAAAAGTACTATAAACGTATTAATTATGAGCTGTTTATATCTAAGACTGAAAGCTAGACAATCTGCACGTCTCTTTTAAGTCATGGGGCAATGTCTACCTGATCAAAAAGCAGGTATCTGGCAAAGACCGAAGCTCATTGAGGGAGTTTCCAAATCTACTTTTTCCAATTTTCAGGGGGAAGACAGCGGTACAAAGCTCTAAAGCATGGTTACGCTGAAAAGTAGTGCAGGTCTCAAAGCAAAGCGAAGCCATTACACACAGACAGAGCAGACAGGTGTCACACCTGTCAGGACGGTCCAGGCCTAGGAAGAGAAGAGGAATGTAGCACCGATGAGTTAGGGACTGTAATTTTCTGATCCTCCAAACACAGAGCTAAGCTCCTGATCAGCTGTGCCCCGAGGACTTGTGTTCTGTTCTAAAGCCCTGCTTTATCTTTGTCTAAACCTTTACACTTTCTCGGCCTCGATCATAACATGTACATTTGTATTTAGCCATGCGCTGTCCTGGCTGTAGCACATTGATAAAAATATATATATATATAATGTTTGTAGATTATTCATTCATTATTAATGTTTTAGGCTGCAAGCCCAAATTATTTAAATATTAAATATTTCTAAATGCTAAATTTCTAAATTTCTAAATGCACATACTGATGCCTGCATCAGTCTGTGCTTTAACTAAGATCAGCTGTTTTCCCACACACGCTTTTTTAACCACCACCTCTCACGGGGCTGGCAGAGCCACAGACGAGCACGAGGAAGCGGGTCGGGAACAAGATAGCAAATATACCCCCGTCTTGATCACCACCAGGCCTGTTTTGTTGCAGGATCTGTGCTGTATTGTTCTACTGCAGCTGCAGCTGTCCGAGTCTGAGTCAGGACCATCAAAACCAACTCCAAGTTCATTGAGGCCTACGCCTGAGTCACTGGCAGCCAGTTCTGCTCAGCCTTTACTTAAACCCAATGAGAGAACAAAGCCTAACTGCTCCTCTGATTGGATTAAATTAAATTAATTCTCTATTTGTTGGAAAGCAAGGGGCTATACTGTAACAATAATAAATAAGTACTTTCTCCTTATTACCCTCCTTGTCTACAATAGCTTACACAGCAGGTATATAAATAAATACAAATATTATTGTAATGCCAGTTGTGTGTGTTTGCTTTTTGTGTTAAGCTTACTTGTTCTATGGAGAAAACAGGAAGAGTGACCACTCCTTATGATCTATGAACCATTTTGGATAACGAGGTGTCTGCAGTAAAAATCAAAAAGAAAACAGACATTTAAAAGATTACATCAACATTAAAGCTTGATTAAAAGTAGTAAGTTGTATTTCATAATGTCTTTTTCACATCTTACGTTTTCTACTGCTGCGGTCACTGAAGTCTGTGTGTCTTCGTGTGAGATAATGGAATGGGCCTAGGACAACAGAGTTTTTTAGACAAACACATCATCAAGCCACTATACTGTAGGCACACTGCGCACAAGTTACAAATAACAGATTACAGATGTAAAAATTTGAATAAAAACTATTTAAACACTGTGTGATTTGTAGCCTTTTAAAAGACTATTACAGGTATTAAAGTACTGTGAGGTTTAGTCCAATGTGTATTTTTTACATTTTATTTTTTTAAAGGTTGGGGAGACTGGCTTTGTAATAATAACAAATTTGTTAATCTGTCATCTCTGTTACTGTCAGGAGCATTGCATTAATGATTGGGGACATACTCAGAATTCAACTCTTTCTCAGAATGTAATGATCTTGAAAAATGCTGAAGCAAATTAGATTTGGAACTGGGCCGTGTAATACTTATTACACTATACGTTTTTCTATTGCCTTTTCTCTGCCCAGAATTATGCATTTTATTTTTTTCTACGACAAAAACATATTTAAATGATCTTCGTGTCAATGAGTTCTTGCACGCTCTCACCACGTGCCACTGTGTAAAACAGCGACCGAACTCAGCAGCACACAAATCTGTGGCCTGTGCTCTGTAAATATTTACTGTAGACATCCCGTTAGCCCCACACCCTGTCCCAGCGGAGGACCGTGGGGCTGGTGCTGCCTGTTAAAGGGGTTTGTCTCAAAACAGAGACTGTGGATGTGATGTGGTTTTATTGGCATAAAGAGCAAAGGGCGGGAAATATAAAACATTTTTGACCTTGACCTTTCTGTTTTAAAGTCTTCTGTCTCTGATGTTGGGGCCACTCAAAATGTTCAGCTAAACTCTAAAACATCATCTAAAAAGGGAATTAGATGATGTTTTGACTGTAATTTTCTTGAGGAGGACCCATCAACATCAAATATCCCAGCCCTGACTCACTGCATATCAATTATTATGCATCAGTGATGTATGAAAACAAAAATGGTCCTTACCAGAACTTGGAAATTACGAACCACGATGCTCACAAGCACGTTCAGGAGTAAATGTTTCCCCAGCATTATCACAGCAACGAAAAAAAAAACATGCCCAGGGGCTGGTGGTGATCATGCCGTTGTACATCACGTAATTCCAGTCTTCCTGGGTCAGAATCTACATCAGAGAATAAGACAAAAAAAGTTGTGAGCGCAAATGAGTAATAAATATGACAAAGAATAATACATTTTCTAATTAAATCTGTGCTTCAGTCAGGTTATTATCTAGAATGTGGAACTATTGGCATTTTATCCTTTATGTAAATATGTAACATTGTGCTGTATTTTTCTATTTTTGTGTGCGTGTTCTTAATAAAGCTTTGATTGATATGTCTAATATGATTGCCTACCCAGCCCTGCACACTGCCCATCTACCTGTCTGTTTCCTGCTCTTCTCCTCCTGCTGCTCCTTCTCTTCCTCTCTCCTGCTGCTGCTCCTATTCCTCTCTTCTCCTCCTCCTCTCTCCTGCTGCTGTTGCTCCTCCTAAAACTGTCCTACCTCACATCACCAGCAATCTTTGGAGAAGTTTACTCGACTCTGCAACTCTGTCTATGAATCCATCGTTGTCTAAAGTCATTAGGATCTCTTTTTCTGTGCACATTAGCATGAATGCCTCAAGACGCTCCTGTGTCAGCACCCTTTTCAGTGCGGAAAAGGTCCGCTAATTCGGCACATTTAGCTGCCTCTTGTGCCAACATTTTTTCTTTTTCATTCTTATTTTTTCGGCCCCACCCATTTCTTTCACTTCTTTCCTTCGTTTCGACATTTTTACCGTCCGTCTCTGTTGAATTCACACAAACTCAAACCTAACAAAGTAAACTTCTTTGATCGTCGCCTTTGAGCCAATCGGATATCAGGAAATACGAGGATCAGTCCAAGTTGGGAGGGGCCGCTCGTATCCCCCCTTAAGATTGGAAGTATTGGTTTGGCCCAGTCTGAAACACACACACACACAGACACACAGCTGCGTTCTGCTGCAGCTGAGCGGCCAGCCACAGGCCGGTACGGTAGCGTATCATATAAAATAAATAATAATAATAAAAAATAATAATAAAAAATTTGACCACCGGCCGATTCGGCCTGAAATGGACCGGCCGTTCGGGATTGTTCCCGGTATTCCCGATTGCCAATCCGTCCCTGTTTATGACATAATAAAATCAACTCCTAAGGTTTCTGTTTGCAAACTAAACTAAATCAATGTTTCCCACCATTAACAAATTGATTTTTATTTTATTATTCCTTTATTATCCTTGTGGGGAAATACAAAGTAGCATGTTTTTGTTGCATGCATGTTAACATTTTTGAGACTGTTGCATTGACCTGGGCCTGTTACATGAGTTTCCTAAAGCCAGGCATACACTGTGCAATTTTCAACCTGAATTTGACCTCATATCTGGTCATACCATCATTTTTGAGCCAAATTCTGGGCTGTTGTGCGTCCTTGGTGTCCTGTGTACAGGGCCCTACGCAATTAACCCCTCCCAACAAGTTCCTAACCAGAAATAGGTGGTCAGATGAAATTCTGACATGTCAGAAATCTCGGTCGCAGCAAACCATCCGGTTGTACAGTGTGTGAGCACATTAATCGTGATCTTTGGCTTTCCTCGTGCGTGATCTACTCAAACAGTATGAGTTGTGTGTGTGCCCAGCTTTAGTGTTCTCTCTTCTTTAGAGCTCTTTAAAAACACAATAGTAGGTGTCAGCTGCTCCCTTCAGGGTTGCCACAGGAGGGATCCATATATTTAGAGTGGCATATATTTTTATCCAGGATGCCCTTCCTGACACAACGCTCTCTATTTTATAGACCTGTAGTAATGCTGCATTCATGTGGTCCTCGAACTCGAATACAGTGCATCTGTGAAGTATTCACAGTGCTTTGCTTTTTCCACATTTTGTAATGTTACAGCCTTATTTCAAAATGGATTAAATTGATTGTTTGCCTCAAAATTTTACAAACTTATCCTTCAGTGATCCAGACAGAGCCAGCCTTAAACACCTCCGGAGAAATCTGAAAATGGATGTGCACCGACGCTAACCATCCAACCTGATGGAACTTGAGAGGTTCTGCAAAGAAGACTGGGAGAAACTGCCCAAACATTGTTGTGCCCAGCTCATAGCATCAGACTCAAAAAGGCTTGAGGCTGTAATTAGGGCCAACGAAGCTTAAACAAAGTTTTGGCTGTAAATAATTATGTACATGTGCTTTTTGTTTTTCATTTTTAATAAATTTGCAAAGAATTCAAACCTTCTTTCATGTTGTCATCATGGGCTATAGTTTGTAGGATTTTGAGGCAAATAATAAATTGAATCCATTTTGAAATAAGGATGTAACTTAACAAAATGTAGAAAAAGTGAAGCGCTGTGAATACTTTCTGTATTTGAGAAATGCACATGAACATGTCTAAACATCAGTCCTGCGATGCTATATATTCCGACCTTACGAGCTGAAATCATGTGAACACATCCCGAGATTCTGAGGACCACATTAACGCACCAAAAGTTATGAGAATTTTTAGAAATGAATAAAAAGTTGCATGTGTGTATTACTCTGTGCAAGGGTGAACACTTTGCAGGTTCGGATGAGGCTGGGATTAATGGGAAGTTTGTCGTCCAGGTTCAGCACAGTGAGTACGACGAAGATTAGAGACATCGCCAGCACCAGCAGGTCCAGACAATTCCAGCTAAAGGTTCACATATTACATTAGACACTATTGACAAAACAGACTTGCGCTTATTTATATGCCTTACTTGTTATTTATAAACCTCCGTCCGCCAAACGCCACAGGTTTGAGCACAATGTCAATGATGAGGATGGCAAAGAAACCGTAGAAAGTGTAATCCATGAGATTATCTATGTACTAAGCAGACAACAAAAATAAATAAATCAATATGCCCTTATAGTTTAGAGATGTTCCTGAGGCAGTGGGTTGACATTACCGAGTCTGATTGTAATGTTCCAACATCATGATAAAGACATTGAAAATGATCACCCTGACATGAGCAGCTCCAGGATGAGGCTCGTGCACAATCAAGCGCGCGCACTCGCGATGTAGCGGGTGTAATATAGCGCTGTAAAAATAAAAATAAACCAACAAAAGGCCTAACAACCACAATCAAACACTGCAATACTGGGCTCAGTGGCCTAGATGTGACTAACCGTTCCCGTGTTAGGGTCATTTTCGCCTGTGTGAGGTCCTCTTTGGATTTTCTGTTTTGCTGGACTTCGTTGAATGTGTCGACCATGGTCCCGATGAACATGTCCAGCAGGAGGATGCTCATTATTATAAACGATAGAAAGTACAGAGCCATCCAGGTCTTGTTGTTTGTCACAGGCTGAAAAACAAAACACAACTGATAAATTCACAAAGGATCAGCGTGATCCAATCCACTTTAACTATTCCTGCTTAAGGTTGTGTTTTGTATAAGTTACTTATACAGTGAGAAAATACATTTATTAATAACAATAAAGATAGTTATCAGTTTTATTGAGTCATGGATTTCTTTAAGTGTTGTTATGTTATATTTATTTTTCTACACCAATCCTTATAACAGGATTTTCTTTTTCAGAGAGGACTCGGTCTCCTCTGGTGTTAAGTCTCGTTTTGTTTAGTGATAATACCTGAAGGTCTTCTCCGACAGCGCCGAGGCCGTCGTACATGATATTCACCCATCCGTCCTTCGAGTACATCACAAACAGTGACATTAAGGCCTGGAAGAAAACAAAAACTACTCAACAACTACTACTAATATGTTTAGTCTATCTCCAGCCTTCTCGTTTATACCTGGAGAATGTTGTCGAAATTGAATGTTCTTCTTTGCCAGCTTAGGTTTGACATCAGGCATTCGGTCTTGTTGGTGATGCTTCTGACAATACCGAATTCTTTGTCCACACAATTGTAAAAGGCTCCTTAAAAGCTAGTCAACCAAGGCACACAGGGTTGCAGTGATATGGTAAATACTTTGGCTGAATTCAAATACTGTTCCTTAACCTTTGAATACAACGTCCTAAAGTCAACAGTGAGAGGTCAGGAGTGTCCTTGTCAAGTTAGGAAAGGAGCATCAGCGGGGTTTTGACACATCTGATTCCACTAACCTCATCAGGAATGTTGAACATTGACGCACATTGACATAATAAAACTACACATCCTAACAAAAGACTACAACAAGCACCTAATCCTGAAAAAGTCAGTCATAAGATGTGGTAGCTCTAGAGCAGTGTCTTTTTCAGTTGATGCAGAGTGACTTTAAATTCATCACAAACTCTTCACACGAAACTAAATTTTGGTCGTATTCAGAAAAGATTGTGGCTGGTGGTGCAGTGGATTGTGGAAAGTCAGTAAGCTCCTAACCTTTCAGAACATCCATAGGTTTAAAAGAAGCAGTGGAGCTCCTATCTTAGCTCCTTTCCTTACTAAAGTGAGAACTCAAACATCTGTGTGTTCTAAGTGTTCTAAGCTATTTGAGACATTCAGATTCAGCCTCATGTGTGGTTGAATTATCTTACCTGCACACCAAGGACTCCATAGAAAAAGAAAAAAACAGCACTGATTATAATAATGTTAGTAATTGGTTTGACTGAAGCTAGGAGACCGTCCATGGCCAGCTTCAATCTTGTTGCGTGTTTGAGGACCCTGGAACAAAAATTCATACAAAACATGTATAAGTGCCATGTAAGAGCCACTCGCTGAAAAGCCTGGCTGCTTTAGGAGGAGTAGGGGCAGTACAAGTCATGATCACTTTGGGGAATGTTTCGTCCTAAATATACATACTCCACTGTACTATTTTTGCAAACCCCTGGCAATATTGAGAAACAGTTATTAAATGGTGGAGTTAAACACAGCGGTCTATTGATGGAAAAATTTAAATCTTGTCTCTTGTTCACATCTATGACATACTGACCCAACCCGTAACGTAGAACCTTGAGGATCCCCATGATTCTTCTATTATTGTGCAGTGGATCACTCAGTGAGAGAATGACATCAGCTGCAGACACTATCACCAACACCCCGTCTAGGACGTTCTCGGGGGAATGGCAGTAGCTGTCTTTCCCAATCACCACACCCAAGGCTATGATCTGGTGTTAAAGAACAGTAAGAGTCAAATCAAAAATAACTCAAAATGTTTTTTTAGAAATACTTGTATATTGTTTACCTTTAAAACCATTTCTAGTGTAAAGAGGCCGGTAAAGACATAGTCACAATAAGTCAGGACAAGTCGCTCCTAAAGACAAAGACATACAGTTTTTTTTATCTAATATATCTAATATGAACCTATCTCATATTTTCCAGGTTCTGAGGGAAATAGATGTATTTGAGAATGCATTTGTCTCACCGTGCTTCCGTCAGAGATGCTGGGTCTTTCCAAAGCCAAGGTGATACAGCTCAGAACAACGACTAAAAGAATGAGGTGGGCGAACTTAACAGAGGAATTGATCTGATTGCAGACAACACAGAACCTAAACAAAAGCACACAATTACCTCAGGACTGAGCTGTAAAAGGAAAAGTGACTTCTTCAGTTCAATTCAGTTTATCTGCCATTTGCAGATTAAAACTCTTCTATCGATATGCATATATAAGTATGCACTTTCACAGATTAAAAAAGTAAAAAACAGTGAAAGGTGTTTTTAATAAACAGCAGGGTTGTAGTCGAGTCACCAGTTTTTTAGTACAAGGCACTTTCAAATCCTCAGTTTTCAAGTTCAAGACACCAAAAACTAGTCCGAGTTGTGGGTGAGTTGTCAACATGGTTATTTACATCATCAACAGAAACGTTTAAGATATTTAAGTTATATAAGTCATTTAAGAATATATCATACCAACTGTTTTGAACATTCATAACTTAACAACTTTTTTTAAACAGGCCCGGCTTTTCTTGAAATGCTGCTAATAGCTTAATTATTGCTAGTTTGACTGTAATAACTTATTTAATATAACATTAAAATCAAATAAATATAACATGAGCGCATTTTGGTCCTTGTTGTTATTGTTTATTGTTCCAACATTCTGAGATAAAATTACATGAACACATCAAAGTAGAAGAAGAACAACTTCCTAACTGGAAATTGAAATTTGAGTTACCTTCAATTGATGAAACAAGTTCAAGTTAAATCCAAATATATTTGAGTCCATTCAAATCACCAAATGTTGAACCAAATCATCTGATCAACTGATACATTGATTTGGATTTGATTTGTGTGTCTATTTAGAAGACATTTAATGCTGTTTGTTGCTCACACTTAAAAGTACTATAAACATATTAATTATGAGCTGTTTATATCTAAGACTGAAAGCTAGACAATCTGCACGTCTCTTTTAAGTCATGGGGCAATGTCTACCTGATCAAAAAGCAGGTATCTGGCAAAGACCGAAGCTCATTGAGGGGAGTTTCCAAATCTACTTTTTCCAATTTTCAGGGGGAAGACAGCGGTACAAAGCTCTAAAGCATGGTTACGCTGAAAAGTAGTGCAGGTCTCAAAGCAAAGCGAAGCCATTACACACAGACAGAGCAGACAGGTGTCACACCTGTCAGGACGGTCCAGGCCTAGGAAGAGAAGAGGAATGTAGCACCGATGAGTTAGGGACTGTAATTTTCTGATCCTCCAAACACAGAGCTAAGCTCCTGATCAGCTGTGCCCCGAGGACTTGTGTTCTGTTCTAAAGCCCTGCTTTATCTTTGTCTAAACCTTTACACTTTCTCGGCCTCGATCATAACATGTACATTTGTATTTAGCCATGCGCTGTCCTGGCTGTAGCACATTGATAAAAATATATATATATATAATGTTTGTAGATTATTCATTCATTATTAATGTTTTAGGCTGCAAGCCCAAATTATTTAAATATTAAATATTTCTAAATGCTAAATTTCTAAATTTCTAAATGCACATACTGATGCCTGCATCAGTCTGTGCTTTAACTAAGATCAGCTGTTTTCCCACACACGCTTTTTTAACCACCACCTCTCACGGGGCTGGCAGAGCCACAGACGAGCACGAGGAAGCGGTCGGGAACAAGATAGCAAATATACCCCCGTCTTGATCACCACCAGGCCTGTTTTGTTGCAGGATCTGTGCTGTATTGTTCTACTGCAGCTGCAGCTGTCCGAGTCTGAGTCAGGACCATCAAAAACCAACTCCAAGTTCATTGAGGCCTACGCCTGAGTCACTGGCAGCCAGTTCTGCTCAGCCTTTACTTAAACCCAATGAGAGAACAAAGCCTAACTGCTCCTCTGATTGGATTAAATTAAATTAATTCTCTATTTGTTGGAAAGCAAGGGGCTATACTGTAACAATAATAAATAAGTACTTTCTCCTTATTACCCTCCTTGTCTACAATAGCTTACACAGCAGGTATATAAATAAATACAAATATTATTGTAATGCCAGTTGTGTGTGTTTGCTTTTTGTGTTAAGCTTACTTGTTCTATGGAGAAAACAGGAAGAGTGACCACTCCTTATGATCTATGAACCATTTTGGATAACGAGGTGTCTGCAGTAAAAATCAAAAAGAAAACAGACATTTAAAAGATTACATCAACATTAAAGCTTGATTAAAAGTAGTAAGTTGTATTTCATAATGTCTTTTTCACATCTTACGTTTTCTACTGCGGTCACTGAAGTCTGTGTGTCTTCGTGTGAGATAATGGAATGGGCCTAGGACAACAGAGTTTTTAGACAAACACATCATCAAGCCACTATACTGTAGGCACACTGCGCACAAGTTACAAATAACAGATTACAGATGTAAAAATTTGAATAAAAACTATTTAAACACTGTGTGATTTGTAGCCTTTTAAAAGACTATTACAGGTATTAAAGTACTGTGAGGTTTAGTCCAATGTGTATTTTTACATTTTATTTTTTTAAAGGTTGGGGAGACTGGCTTTGTAATAATAACAAATTTGTTAATCTGTCATCTCTGTTACTGTCAGGGAGCATTGCATTAATGATTGGGGGGACATACTCAGAATTCAACTCTTTCTCAGAATGTAATGATCTTGAAAAATGCTGAAGCAAATTAGATTTGGAACTGGGCCGTGTAATACTTATTACACTATACGTTTTTCTATTGCCTTTTCTCTGCCCAGAATTATGCATTTTATTTTTTCTACGACAAAAACATATTTAAATGATCTTCGTGTCAATGAGTTCTTGCACGCTCACCACGTGCCACTGTGTAAAACAGCGACGAACTCAGCAGCACACAAATCTGTGGCCTGTGCTCTGTAAATATTTACTGTAGACATCCCGTTAGCCCCACACCCTGTCCCAGCGGAGGACCGTGGGGCTGGTGCTGCCTGTTAAAGGGGTTTGTCTCAAAACAGAGACTGTGGATGTGATGTGGTTTTATTGGCATAAAGAGCAAAGGGCGGGAAATATAAAACATTTTTGACCTTGACCTTTCTGTTTTAAAGTCTTCTGTCTCTGATGTTGGGGCCACTCAAAATGTTCAGCTAAACTCTAAAACATCATCTAAAAAGGGAATTAGATGATGTTTTGACTGTAATTTTCTTGAGGAGGACCCATCAACATCAAATATCCCAGCCCTGACTCACTGCATATCAATTATTATGCATCAGTGATGTATGAAAACAAAAATGGTCCTTACCAGAACTTGAAATTACGAACCACGATGCTCACAAGCACGTTCAGGAGTAAATGTTTCCCCAGCATTATCACAGCAACGAAAAAAAAAACATGCCCAGGGGCTGGTGGTGATCATGCCGTTGTACATCACGTAATTCCAGTCTTCCTGGGTCAGAATCTACATCAGAGAATAAGACAAAAAAGTTGTGAGCGCAAAAGTGCATCAGCAGGGGGCCTCCGGGAGTTTCCAGGGGAAGGTTTTTAGGGTCCTTTTAATAAAAATTATTAGATTTTATGTCCATATTGCCAATACAACTAATGACAAGACAATCATTTAGAAGCCATGACAATTCAACCTGGAAATTACATTTTACATTTCCCTTGACTTTTCCAACTCAAATCTAAATTGTAAATAAAAAGGATTATATTTATCCATTAAAGAATTACAAAAAACCATGGTCAACAAATTATATGCAGCATTCAAGGGATTCTCAAACAGTCTTATTTGTTTGCAATCATTTTGATCACCCTTAACCTTTTTCTTTTTGATTTGATCAGTGTGTCTGTGTTACAGCTTATAGCATGAATTTCTGCAGAATGTTTCTCTTCAGTGACTCTCACAGATCTATTATACACCCTTGACACTTTCTGCTCTCTCCTGGGGACCCTCCAGCCAAAAATGCACATAAATAAAATTAAATAAACACTGAAACATCAATATTTTTGTTCTCCATGAATCCTGAACCAAACCTACCAAATACTCAAAATGTTTCAGGATTAAACTGATTGAATATTTGGTTGCCTGAATGTTTTTAATACTTAGTAGTATTTGGAGTCGGAAGAGACCCCAATTAGTGCTGTTACAAAGCAGACCAGGCTCACCTGAAACACAGTGAGCATCGACCACAGGATGGAGTCAAAGTTTGTCCGTCTATGCACATCTTGTGTGGGAAAGTTGAATTTTGACCCAAAGCAGTGCATCCCCAGTAGACTGGAATAACAGAGACATAGTCAGTAAACCTGCACTGGTAGAACCTCTATCTTTCTATTCTGAGAAGTACATGCCTGAAAACAAAAATGAAAAGCAGCAACAGGGACCAGAGTGGAACGGCCTCTTTCATGGTCTTCATCAGCACTAGAACTTGTTTCCACAGGTTAGGATGGGACATAATGAGGCGCACTAGACAAAGCAAACGAAAGACATGCAGCACCGCCAGCATACTGCCACCTGTCGTCAGGTGCTCCATACAACTGGTACACAAAGAACCTTCAGCGTTGTGGGACAATTCTTTAGATTACATTTAGGACACCCACATTACCTTGTAATAACAATGATGAAGTCCAGCAGATTATTAAACTCTCTGAAGTAATCAAATGAATGTATTATTTACTTCAGCACCATCTCCGTGAAGAAGATATAGCATCGATGAAAATGTTACTGATCAGGAGTAACTTCATCCACCAGAGAGGCTGTGAGAAAAGACACAAAGGAAAAAGGAAATCAGGAAATAAATCTTTGTATTTACTTTATAGATGTATTATACTGTGCTGTTCAGTGCATATTTTCATTTCATGGGCTTTAAAATAAGTAGGTAAATTTCTAAAACTTAAGGGTGCATAATTAAAATAATCTTGCATTCTTCCAGGCATTCTTGCATTATCTTAAGCATTTACACCTGGAACACTGAACCAAATAAATGATACGGTTTATGATATCACTGCACTGTCCCAACTTTAAGCCCCCGGGTCAGAACCAATCCCACAGAAACTGAAACTAGACAACATGTGTGAGGAATGTAATGAGCCTGCTCTGTGCCAAATCAACAGTGGCCATGACGTATTCCACAAACCAGTTCTAATTATACACTTGTGCTCATAAGTACATATCCTGGAAGAATTTGGAAATTTTGGGAGTTTTTTGGGAGTTGAGAATATGAATGAACTTTTTTATTCATAGTTAGTGGTTTGGTGAAGCCATTTATTATAAAAACATTTGTGTTTACTCTTTTAAAATGATAATGACAACAGACACTATCCAAATGAACTTGTTTAAAAGATTACACAAACAACTACAAGGTTAAGACAACATTGCCCAATCAATGATGCAATTCACAGCTACATATGCTGCACTATTCCAGACGCTAGTGAGACTTGAACATGCATATTGAGTGTTCTCTGTCTCAGGCCTGTCTTGTGGTGAATAAATCTTCTGCTCTAAGTCATGCATTCTGTGTCTTTCAGTCTATCTTGTCTCAAATCCAATCGGCTAAATAGAGGTGGTCAGCAGCTTTCTACAACAGTGAGGTCCAAAGCGTCACTAGTACCTCTAGTACTACACAAAATATCTACTAGAAGTACTAGTGTGCTCAAAAATGTGCACTGGTAATAGTAGCTTTCCATAGAAGGGTTAACTAAGAATCCCCATGTGTCTCACCTGTTGGTAATGTTCCATAGCGATCACAAAAATACTTAAGAAATTCACAAAAAGGATCACTCGGTCGAAGCAGTCGGTGGCAACATATTTTTGAGGTGTTCCTGAAATAGGCATAGACTTTTCGCCGGATCTCTATTTGAGCGCTGTCAGATGGAGGCCGTCTGTGGGACCTAATATAAGAACTGAAAAGATGCAGTTTTTCAAAATGTGATTTTACTGTAGTTCAGACACCTGCTAATAAACCAGCAGCTGTAATAATCTTTCTGAGGCTATGTCCAAATTTATTTACACAGCATTGTATTTTTCTATTCCTAAAAGTCCCTATTGATATATTATTTGAAAAAGTAAGGTCATGAACACAAAGAACACAGTAATACAGTTAAGTCTCTGTCTAACCTCATTTCAAAGTAGACTTTTTGTAAGAATCTAGTTGCTTGTTCTTTTAAAAGAACTGCAACTTGTATTCTATCTTCTTGTTCTTCATGCTGCTGCTGCTCATGAACATCGAGAACTGGGTACTAATCACTACAGCACACACGTTCGTCATGACAAATGCTCCGAGCTGATGTGAAAGAAGAGCAGTCACTTTAAAACCACAACATAAAAGACAGGAAGTAAAAGAAGAATAAGAAAAAACAGACAGCTTCAGTGAATGTCAGTCTGAGGAGTGTTCAAATGAGTATCTGAGTTTGGGAAAAGAGGCCAGTGGGTTTCAGTATCACAAAGAGAGCTTGGGGTACGCAGTTAGCTTTGTTTCCGTTGTCATTTAAAAAAAATACTCCAGAGCACCTGTACGAAAGCGGCTGTACTTTAAGAACTACAGGACAGAGACACGTAATGAGACCTGTACCCTGCCAAATGGCCTTTAGTAGCTTAGATCATTTATTTGTAGGCTTCACCCTGTTCTTGAGATTTGTTCTTTTAGAAGAACATTTTTCAGTTAATGTAAAAAAGATTTGGTGAAAATCCTCTTAAGTAGGGTTTAAGTAGATATTTCTACACAAGAAGCTTCATGAATGAGGCGACCATTCTTTTTCCTAAGTCCAAAAGTAATTTCTCACCACATGTAACAAAAATGGGAACTAAAAGAAAAATAAGGTGTGCCCCAATCTCTCACGCCTCTGATCTACGACAACAGAATGTAGAACAAATTTACACAACTGATGATTTAAAAACGCAACACTATCAAGTTGGTGAGAATTCATCAATCAAGTGAGAACTATGTATACACTTTCTGGTGTTAATGATATTGATTTTGCTGTTCATTTAAAAACCAGTGTATGCAAAAATGTTCACCAAAATAAAAAGGCATTATGAATTAGTTTTTCTTTCTCTTTTGACTTTGATTTGAAATTTCGCCAAATACAGCTTTCAGGGTATATACTAAAGCTTAAGGGTATATCTTTGCCTCTGTAAAATATAAAAATCGAATACTTACCACAGTCACAACTATAAAAAATAAAAAACTCCAAAAAGAAAAGGCATCCATGACAAAATACATGATTTCTGATCATCCTTCCAGTGTGATGACCTGAGGATTTTCAAATGAAAAATACACAGATCAATAAAGAGTTCAAAGACAAATCTGTTCAGGTGAGTAGATACTGAGATATTAAAAAAAAAAAAAAAGTGCATGTACATAATTATTCAAAGCCTTTGCCATAACACTCAAAATTGAGCTCAGACACGGTTGTGTTCAAAAATTACATACCCTGGCAGAATTTTTGTTTTTTTGGCCATTTTCCAAAGAATATGAATGATAATATAAAAACTTTTTTCCAGCTCATTACTGTTTTTTTTTTTTAAATAAATTTTAACGTTTAATTTAAACTTTTTAAAGTTTTTATTGTGGGGTATTGTTTGTAGAATTTTGAGACAAATTATGAATTTAATCAATTTTGGGAAAAGGCTGTAACATAAAATGTGGAAAAAGTGAAGCACTGTGAATATGTTTCTGATGCACTGTACAAGTGATCATACTGTTTACATAATTATTTATTGTTTTATTTGTCCTGTGTGTGTATTGTTTATGTAAAGCATCCTCTGAAAAGCGCTATTTAAATTTGATTTATTATTATTACTCACCTGAAATATAGCTATCCAAGCATAACCAATGTCGTCAAAGTTAATGATTCCTTCATAAGGGTTCTCGTCTCCACGTTGACACTCTCTGTACAAACTGTTCCAGTTCACACAGTCGTGAGAGTCATTAAACGCGAAGCCAGGGCCTGACTCTCAGGTAAAACCATGCACTGGGTGTTGTTTTTGACTGTAGATGGTACGTTACTGCAATGCTGACCATCGTTGTCAAATGGTGAACAGATGAAGGGTGAGTTGTTAGGGTCAGAGTAGAAAGGATGCATGGTCCTGTTGTACTGTCTGAGGACAGACATAGAGACATACACACTTTAATACTTTTTGTCTGTAGACAATGAAGACAAAACCAATCATCTGATAAATACAGAAGTCTAGCAATACTTTTAGAAAGCAACAGCCAAATGTGAGACTAAAGCCATTGCTCAATGCTTATAGGTCCAGTTGCATAATATATATTTAACATGTGTTGACGCTGCAACTCTCTATATCCATATCACAAAAGACTGCTGGAAATGCAACATTGTTAGTATTCCATTTATCTTTCAGACTTTGAATGACCAAATCAAACATTTGTGCCCAGATTGGATATAAAGGTATGTTGGTTTGCTGAGTGACAGATCAAGTTTATGTAGGATTCCTTAAGTCTTTGGCGAGCTACTTAGAAAGTTGCAACGTGATGGAGATGGTGGACTTTCAAGGGAGGAAAAAGCCCCTAGACTATACTTTTAAACTTACGTTACATCAGCTCCGAGAAAGCAGCGGTTGCGTAGCTGTCCCTTCCACAGCTGCACTGCTGCAATGCCGAAGACGATGATGAGCAGGTTGAAGAGCAGAAGGACATTAGAGAACATGGGCAGGGTTTCTAAAATGGTCTCCACAGTTCTCCGCAGGCCTGCTCAAACAGGTTAGATAATTGATTTGAACTGCACTTGTTGTCTCAATTTTATTTCAGTGTTTTTTTTACTATGTTTGTGGTTTGGAAAAAAGACTTACATGTTATCCTTCTTATCAGGCGCAGTGGCCTCAGAGAATCTAACAACCAGAAGAGGTCAATCCGGAAAAAACTCAAAACATATCCCAGCAGCCTTAAAGGACAACACAGACAAAATATCATTAATAACATAAGTGCAAAAGTGGTTGATCACAAAGCAGCGTTGTTGTATATGTGTTTATTTGTTGGATACTCACTCAACAGCAATAATGAAGGCATCGAAACAGTTCCACTTGTTTCGTAGATAACTGTGTTCATGACGGAAGACACCGTGAGCCAACACATTCACCTTAACATTCCTTGAAGAACTGCCACACATTAAAATGACTGTCTTTCAGAGTGATTGTATTTTGATCTCTCACTCAACAATGTGTTTTATTTTCCTAAAAATGCCTGAGCAGATGCTAAATGAAAAGTTATACATTTTGAAATTTGAATTTGTTAGTCTGGACAGTAGCCAGTATAATTTATTATTCCAATGTTTCAATAAACATACACTGCAATGCTGTGGGTAGAGACTTGTCCAAATGATCCTGCTGCTTTCATTTAAAACACACAGTTAAATTGATTTATGACAAGTAACGTGGTTTTATAGCAGTCGGTCATCTTGGTTGGCATTCTCTTTGTCACTGCCATAGGAAATGATTAAACCCAAAAAATACAGTATAATTGTATGTCTACGAATTCTGCACCGATCTAAGAAACATCTCCTGGATGCACTGGTGCGCATCATCAGGTGTTTTCGGTTCTCGCAGCATCAGACACCTTCGCCCAGGCGACCCAGCCAGGGGTAATAAGGCCCGATTTGCGCACCAGAAGCTACCCATGGATCAGACCTCTTGATTCAAAGCTAATAAATCCAAAGCTTTCTCTGCAGCTTCACTAGATGTCTCTCTTCTTGGCTGCCCCCATAACGCTTGGGGGCACGAAAGGGATGGTATTTCCTAAATGTAGCTTAGCTTCTGATGTGCGTTTCTAAATCACTTCAGTATTTCCTCAATACTATATTTAGATGGATATGAACAGGTTTTAAGTGGATTTGAACAAGATTTAGTTGGATTTGAACAGGCTTTAGTTGGATTTGAATGGGTTTAAGATGTAGGGCGCGGGCATGAACTGGTACCAGTTCATTAGCCCCATAAGATAAACCTGTTCAAATCCATCTAAAACGACTGAAACAAATGAATAAAAATGAATGGTTTTAGATGGATTTGAACAGGTTTAAATGGGTTTGAACAGGTTTCTAATGAAGCAATGAAGCTTTCAAAACTGCTTCGCCACTTGGAGACCAAGCCCCTACATTAAAAGACACGTTTGTGTCTGACGCCTGTGCTTGGAGGCTTGCAATATTCATGTTAACAGACTAGCTAGAAATATAACATCAAAATGGGGTTTAAATTAAGGCTTAATATGATGAATATGATGAATATGATTAATATGATTAATATGATTAATCTTAATATGCAAAACTGAGGTTACTGAGCTGAAAACTGGAAAATATAAGGCGGCATGCCATCTACAATAAATTACAATAATTTGGAAAACAACTAATGCAATATAGTAAATGGCATGCATTTATATAGCACCCTTCTCGGGCACCCAAATCGCTTTACATCTTGTTTCCACTCTCCCCATTCACTCCTGGGGCAGACAGAGAGGGGGCTGCCATTCACTGCAGGTAAGGTGGGTTAACTGTCCTGCCCAAGAACACAATAACAGCATGAACAGGGCAGAGCGGGATTTGAACCGCCAACCTTCTGGTTATAGGACAACTGCATTGAGCCACTGCGGTGGCTCAATAGTTATTAAACATGGATCAATACAAGAAAGAAGACGTGATGTATGATTATAATGTTACAAACGGGACTGAACCAACCTGATGGAGCATGACTCCGAGAAGAAGAAAGAAAATAAAAGCTCACAAATATATTACAGACTGAACAAAAATAAAGTAGTGAAAAATTGGTTTTATTTAGTCTCACCTTTTGCAAAGTGAAGCAGAATCATCAGCAGCACAATTATTACCACTGTTCCACAAACGCGTCGCTCAATAAAACTGTTTTCATTGGACACAGCTGTAATAAATGTAAGTCTGTTAGCATCAGGCTCATCAAAAACATCAGAGTTTGTGTTTTTGACCAGTTACCATCCATAGCACTGGATCATTCCTGGACAATTAAAACCACCAAAACAAATAAAAGTCTGAGGTGTTGTATCTTCATAAAGCAGTGTCTCATCCAGTGTTTTACCATTAGACTGTAAATATTAATATTACTCACATTTGACTGAGATCCAACTCTCTGGAGAAGTCCAGATCCGTGGAGATCTTTGGCCTTGTTCTTGTGCCTCACATTTATAAAAACCCTGGTCAGACTTGGACACTGCAGAGATGTTGAACTCAGTTTAGGGTCCATTTTGGATTAGTTTTCCATTTTTATAGAAAAGGACAGAAGAAAGAGCAGTAGATGTTTTCAGTTTACAGCCGAGAGAAACAGGTCGTCCCTCAGTCACAGGATGAACAGGACTCACAAGGACAACATCACCTGTGAAAAGTCAGACTTGTACTATTACATTATCACAGCAATAAAAATAATATGATGGTGTAGTAATCTATTATATGAAAAATGAAATGAAAAAACCTACTGTGAAAAGTGATGTTGAGGGCATTGCTCAGTTCTCCTGATCCAGACTCACACCAAAAAGTGCTGTGATCTGTCAGGACTCACTGTGAGAGACACTGGGGACTCAACATCTGCAAAACAACAAGTGCATAAATAATGAAGAATGAAAATAACATAAACACTTACAGTTTCTAAATATCTCTGAATGATTAGCAATAAATAAACATCCTACCTTTAGTCCAGACAAACTTGGGCTGACTGTATTCAGAGTAAAACAGTGGACGCCCTCGTCCTGCTCTACACACAAACCCTGCTGTGTTGGTCTGGTGCTGAACGCTGAAGGAGTCCTGTTCAGTCCCATTACCGTGACCTGGGAGCAGCTCATATCTGTAAGAGTCTGATGAATGAGGAACAGCCTTGTACCAGTAAAAGGTCCATCCTGCAGACGGCTGTTTAACACCACAGCTCAGAGAGACAGAGACTCCAGGAGTCAGCCATGACGAAGACACAGACAGGACAGGCTGGAGTTTACCTGTTTGAACACTCATTAGATTTCATTTGTTAAATTACATAAAGGATTTTACAATTTATTTTGAACAAAAACGTTGTCCATACTCACTCAGTACGTCCAGTCTGGTCTCTCTGCTCCACAGTGTTGTGAGATCTGGAGCTCTTTCTCCTCTACATCTGTAGTGTCCACTGTCAGACTCAGTAACTCTGGAGATTGTATATTCTCTTGTTGTTTGATGTAGGACTGAACCGATCCTGCTCCACTGATACGTCCACTCAGTGTTTCCTCTGTCCTCAATCTCACCTGAGAGTGAGCCTCTCTCAGAGAAGATCTCAGACCAGTTGGGAGACACTGTGGGTACTTTTAAAAATAACAAATATATCATCCTAACATAATATGAGATAATACCGTATATCTTTATACCTTTTTTAAAAATCCAACTTTAATAAATTATTTTTAATTTAATTCAACACAAACACTTTTATTTAGATCTACATATAAAAACATAACTATATTCACCAGTTTCTAAAACAGTGACAATGTTACTTTCAGATGTGAGGATATATCCCATCCTCTGCAGGAGTACACACCTCCATCTGGGACTGACACCAGCTGAGTTTTCTTTCACTGTTCCCCTGAGAGTCAGAGTCTCACTTTTGTATAAATAAGTTATTGTTAATGTCACCTGCATATCTGGTTTGGATTGATGGCTGCTGGTCTGTGAGCAGAAACAAATAGAACTTCGAGAAAAGTGCAATGGTATGTTTGGTTTTAAGTGTTGAAGTGTAGTATAAGTGTGTTTTAAATGTGCATTTAGTTATATGTCCAGGTTTCTGGCCAAAAAAAGACCCCCAGAGAAACAAACACACTAAAAAGGTTCCGGGTCAGACCAAGGCAGGGGAATGTGAGGGAAAACAAAGTGGGTTGTGAATGGTTTAGGGGTTTCAGTGAGTACAAGTCTTTGGTTTTTAGGGTTTGTAAATCGTATTTGTTTTTACATATGGTCTATGGTTTAGGCTTATTTCAAAGAGAATTCTAACATAGTTATTGTTAATAACTTTTAAGGGTTTTAATGTTTTTACCCAGTTATTTGAGCAGATGTTATAAACATTTTTGTTCTGCTGCTGGAGAGGACTGAACTCCACCAGCCTCCATTGCACTTTTTCACATTGTGCACTTTGATATTTATTAGAAAAAGAAGCTTCTGTTTTCTGCTCATTATTACTTTTAATTCACAAACGCCCAGCCACTTCCCAGTCAGCCTACGTAACAAACCCCTTTAATTCCCCTTTATTTAATGGAAATTCAGTTGTTAGGGCTCTTCAAATGAGTTAAGGCAGAATTCTTCATCTTCCACAGACTGACTAATGGTAGAGTCTTATGGCAGTCAGAAAGAAGGAGTCCTTGTGTTGTTCTGTCCTGCAGCTCACTGATCTCAGACGTCCACTTGCTGCTCTCTCTTTTCCTCAGACTGTGGTCCCTGAACTAAAATGAGTTGGACATCCCTCCAACTCAGTTACATGAGCCTCGTTTCCACTGGAGCAGTATGGGGCAGGTCGGGTCAAAGGTATCTGACCCACCAGATGCACTTTGTCTTTAGAAGAGCTTTTCCTTGTTTGATGTAAATCATCAAAAAGAATGTAATAAACTGAAAAATTTAAAATTTATGATTTTTAGGCTCTGTAGGTGGTGTGTGGTTAAAAGTAACACAGTGTTAAAGAAGAAAATTAGAGATCAGAGATTATTATTATAGTAATTATTTAATTATTCATATTTACAAACATAAACATATGTACAAAATAATTTATAATCAACTTATTAAAATGAATGAATGAATAAATGGATGAATAAACGAATTAATGAATAAATGAATGAATTAATGACATTAATAATTGATTCTAGTCATTCTGGTGGCTCCTAGTCAACGTGCTGCCTCTGATACACCTCCTGTTCCAATAAAAGACAGGCTAGTTATGCACGTTATAATTGAATTTTCAACAAAACAAGCTGGATCTTTAAAACTCTATCCTCTCTATAATATGACCCTGAAGTACACGTTTGAGACTGACTGAGGACTACACTCAGGGCTTAAAACAAGTCCCTTGTTATTTTTGTGACCTTTTAAACCACAATACAACATAATAATAATAAAAACATTTGACTTGTAGATGTGATGTGTGCTTTTGTACTTACATCCCTACTCTCTCTTGGGCCTGTATAATGGCGGCCACAATAAGGTTCACCAGAACAAACTGGGCTATTATTACTAAAGTAATAATGCACAGGGGCCAGCCCAGGACAAGTAGGTTGCACAGTTTATGTCACCTGGTCAACACTTCCTCAAAGTATCCTTTAACAAATCAATGAAAAACTTAGACATCAAAAATCACGGTAGAATTAAAAATATTGTAGATTAATATATATATATTTAGTAAATATTGGGTTACAAAGCAGACCAGGCTCACCTGAAACACAGTGAGCATCGACCACAGGATGGAGTCAAAGTTTATCCGTTTATGCACATCTTCTGTGGCAAAGATGAATTTCGATCCAAAGCAGTGCATCCCCAGTAGACTTGAATAACAGAGACATAGTCAGTAAACCTGCACTCGTAGAACCTCTATCTCTCTATTCTGAGAAGTACTTGCCTGAAAACAAAAATGAAAAGCAGCAACAGGGACCAGAGTGGAATGGCATCTTTCATGGACTTTATTAGAACTAGAATTAGTTTCCTCAGGTTAGGATGGGACTTAATGAGGCGCACTAGACGCAGCAAACGAAAGACACGCAGCACCGCATCGAAACAGTTCCACTTGTTTCACAGATAACTCTGTTTATGACCAAAGACTCCGTGAGCCAACACATTCAGACTGGTTTCAATCACAAAGAAGCTGAAGAAAGAGTAATCCAGAATCTGGTCGAACAAAAATACAAGAGGAAAAGAGGAAGCAACCTTAACATTCCTTTAAGAACTGCCACACATTATAATGACTGTCTTTCAGAGTGATTGTATTTTGATCTCTCACTCAACAATGTGTTTTATTATCCTTTAACAAATCAATGAAAAAACTTAGACATCAAAAATCCGGTAAAATTAAAAATATTGTAGATTAATAAATGTAATAACAAAGTAGTAACTAGTAATGGCTCTCTAATTAAAACAAAAGTATGGCTTGTTCTCAGGCAACATCATGGCTGGCACTGCTGTGGAAATACAGTTACAGTAAATCAGCAAACATTTAGCCACATATAATCAATAAATTAAAAAAATTCAGTGATTGGATTTTTGTGTTTTGTTGCATCCTATTATTTCGTTGAATGATAGGCCATCAACTGACTGAGAACAGGCTATACATCAGCTTAATATGTTTTTAATGTTTTCCATTTTTGCCAGTTACTTATTGTTGCTCTGTGCATTTCATGGCTCAGAAACAAAAGCCCCATCTGTTCAAAACGTCACAGCAAAAGAGATTATAATATTTTTCAGCAAAGTCAGGTCTGATGCAGACTTGAGGAAGTGTGAATAAAAGGTTCAATGGAGTCTGATAGAGAGCGTTACTGCAGCATTGGGGCACCCTTCACACATGTACCACTCGGAGGGGACAGGGCCATACATTTCTTGGCACGTGGAATACCATGACATCATTACACTTCAAGCTGTTTTTGCAATGTTTATGTTGTTGAACTGATAACTTTGATTAGAAAACTTACACAACTGCAAACTATTGTGGAACGTTACTTACTATTTATTTAGCTGATGTTTTTATCCAAAGCGACTTACATTAAGCTTCAATTCACCAGTGTTACAGCTGGAACACCACTGGAGGCAAGGAGTGTCTTTCCCAAGGACACAACGACAGTATAAACCAGAGGTGGGGGACTCGAGTCACATGACTTGACTCGAGTCTGACTCGAGTCACAATTTTCGGGACTTGCGACTTGCTTGATTAAAGTATGAAAATGACTTGACTTGACTTTGACTTGAGAAAATTTACTTGAGACTTGACTTGACTTGAAGTGGAAGACTCGACAATGACTTGAACCTATAAAAACAAACAGCAATAAAATGTATTAAAATATATAATTATTGTGACGTCAGCGCCACTAATCAGTGTCTGTGCCTTTGACGCTGCACAATTCAAACCGCCAAACATGGAAGACGCTAGTAATGTTGGTCGAGCTCCACAAATAGTCTTGTTTGGCTACAAGGACTTTGGACTGGACCGTGACAATAAAAAGATTTGCCAGATGCAAAATATGCAACTCCAGAATATCCGACACCACAACCACAACGTCAAATTTCATTCGACATTTCAAGAACCACAAGGAACGGTAAGAAATGCATCTCTTTCTAGTTAGTTTCACTTAGATCTATAACGATTACTAATGTAATGAATTTAGCTTTTATAATTCGGCATATTTTTTCTTACTAGAAAGCAACTAGAGCATTATCATTACTGATACGTCTCATAATTAACGTTATTGGGTAATTTGGCTATAACAGTAACGTAGCCTGAATAATAATGTTGATAGACATTATAAATTTATTACATGTAGTCTATAATGTCTGTATTAAAAGTGTCTGTGGACTGTGTGTGGAAACTAAAAGGCTTATACCATACTGCGTGACAGGCTAACATGGAGGCTAGCACCTTATCACTAGCACCTACAGAGTTTCTTTTTTTGGTACAGACAAGAAATAATTACAGCACAATTACATATTAGGCAGTTTATCAGTCACAATAATTAATTTATAAGGTTATTATTAGCCCTTATGCTTAACCCTCTTAGCGCCAAAGTCGCAAAATTGCAACTTAACTGGAAAAAACAGCCGCTACTTCCGGTTTATGTGCTAAATTATGCTTCCACTCCCTTCCACCAGATGCCAGACATCCTTTAGTTTGTGGCTAGTCTACTATTACCATGTGTGTTGCCATTAAAACATTTGTAGAAGACTTCAAACTCGCGTGTCAGAGTATTCACAATCTAACTTATGGTCTCAGTGGGACTGTCAGGACCGGCGCAATAGAAGCCTCATTCTCTACACTCGAGCTTGTAAACGCTAAAATAACAAATAAAAACACCTGTGATGAAGCTTTGGCTTTAGTAATGGCTGACTCTGGCCGCGATAGTGACAAGGAGTTTGTGAATAATGCGGTCTCTATTGACAGCTGTTTGGGACAAATACGTGTTGTTCATTTTGAAACTTTACCCAGTCGAGGAGAGAATGGGCTAAACCGAGTCAGCGAATGCGCAGATCAACGCAGTGATACTAATAAAAGTGTATGTGGCATGGCATAGTTGTAGATGTGCTGTGCCTCATTAGAGGCACAGCACATCTACAACTATGCCATTTGGATAAAAACAGATAAAGCTACTTCAACCAAACACCTACAGTACATGTTTTTATTTCTCAGATCTATTTTCATACGTTTTACTAGTTATGGTGTAATAGAAGTTGTTGTTGTACTGTAGTTTACTAATTTTGCTTTACAAGTTACTGTTATTAATAATTCAATTTCAGAAAAAGACAGAAAAAAGAAAAATATATTATAACATTTTAATTAGTCTGTATGTACTGTAAATAACATAACTGCAATATATAATGCCATGGTATGCCAATAGATGCATACACTTATTTCATTCATATATTTTGGGTCATACCTGACATTTTTCTAGTTTAGAGAAGTAATCTATTTCTTATCATTTTCAAATCACACAGATCTCAGAAATCTGTATTTTTAAAAATAAACCCTTGCGCCTAAAGACAAGACATTAAAAGAAAAAGAGTTTTACATTCTAACAGTAACTTGCATAAAAGTATTTACATTTCTGTAAAAACATATGAAACTGTGTGAATGCTGGAACCAAACTTTATGTGAATACGATACGAATCAGTAAATTATCATTTTTAAATTAATTTATATTTTCCTTAAATTGCAGTATTTAAAAAAATAAAGAATGTTTGCATACAAAAATATATATATATTTATTTTTGTTTTAATGTGTACAGTTAATGTTCACAGTTTTCCTAATTTTTTTAATCCATGCAGATATGATGAATATCTCAAATCCAAGATACACTGCAGCGATCTACAGCAGCCATGCATGTCACAGTTCATTGTGCCCCAGTCTACTACATATCCAGTCAACCATCCTCGTCAAAAGGCCATTACAGAAGCAATAATATCTGATCTGATCATTAATTGCAACATGCCCCTGTCTATCACTGACAACAGGCACTTCATTCACTTTCTCTCCATTATGGACACAAAATATACTGCAGTGAGCCGCAGAACCATCACCTCAAGACTTGACACTGTGGTGTCTGAGAGACAATCAAAACTAATAAGTGAAATGGCCACAGTTGAAAATCTGTCTGTCACAGTGGACATTTGGTCAGACAGAAGAATGAGAGGCTACCTTGGTGTCACCGCTCACTGGATGAACACTGCAGCAGATTACGTTGAAATCTCATCTACTAGCTTGCAACCGGTTCAAGGGGTCACATACAGGAGAGAGAATTTGTGAAGAATTTGAACAAATATGTGATCAGTATAAAATCAAACAAAAGATTGATCATATAATTTGTGACAATGCACCAAATATGAAGAAGGCATTCACCACATGTTTTCCCAGTTCAGCTGAAGCAGATGAGGATGATGACTGCCTGGATGATGCAGAACTTCGGAATGCCCTTCCAGTGGATGAAGAGGAGAAGCTGAATGAGACCTTGACCTCCAAAAGTCAGCATAGACTACAGTGCTTTGCACACACACTACAATTGGTTGTTGGTGATGGTCTTAAAGAGACCAGGGCTGTTAGTTCGGCTCTGGCTAAAGCGGATCAGTTCTCTGCTCCACACAAGTACTTCTTTTAAGGAGGAATTTGAGAAAGAATTTGGCCAACGTGGAGTCCCTGCTTCTGTTGTTACTCGATGGAATTCAACTTTCCGACAGCTGAAGTCCTTGCTTAGCTGTGACTACCCAACTTTGTGCAAGGTCTTGGACGTTAGAGGGCACAGAGAGACTATTTTCACTCTAAGAGAGTGGGCTCAGATTAAAGAACTGGTCAGCATTCTGAAGCCCTTTGCTGATGCCACTGATCTCACTCAGGGAGAGAAAGTTTTAACCATAAGTGCTGTGATTCCATGTGTTCTCTCTCTCAACAATCACTTGGAAAACCAGAAAGAAGGAACACAATACTTGGTCAACCTAATCCACAGTCTTCAAAGATCACTGCAGAGAAGATTCAAAGGCATCTTTGTCAATGTAAAAATGTCTCATACAGATCCCAATGAAGGAATCCTGCCATTCTCTGATCCTGTTTATGTCAAAGCAGCTGTTCTTGATCCAGCCTTTGGGGTTATGTGGATAGAGCATGATGTATTGGTTGATGACAAGCTGAAGGAGCAGTTGACCATGGAAGTAAAAAGTAAGTAATAGGCTAATTTTAGAATTAGACCCCATACTTGTAAATACTACATTATTAGTAGTATTTTATTTATTTATTTCAGAAATTGGAAGTGCTGCACAATAAAGTTTATTGTTTATCAAGACTGCAAACGTTTAATGGTTTATTGAATAAACCATTAAAAGTTTGCAGTCTTGATTTAAACACCAAAGTAATCTTATTCCTAAATGACAATGTTCAATGTACGATCACAGCAAACAAAAAAAATTGCATTGGCACTACTGCTGGCCCAGAGAGAGCAGTTAATTTGTAATATGTATGAATTAAAATGAGACCTTAAATCATTTATTAAGTTTCTGACTGCTTAAAAATCTTTTAAATTAAATATATTTTAATAGACTACATCAATTAACATTTTGTCAGAACATTTATTAAATGACATAAAACTTATTTTTATTGTCTATTTAGGAAAAAAATATGATGCTTAATGTATCCAGAATCATGCAACTCTAGAATTTTGTGTATGCTTATTTGTATTTTACATTTTTGTGTTTTAGATCTGATTCTCCAGGAGGCAGAGCGTACCAATATAAAACAGACAGATCATGGAGATGAAGAAGAGCAAATCAAAGGGGATGAAACTGGGCTGTTCTTATACCACAAAAAGCAAAAGAAATCTACTCATTTCAGCCCTGCTGCCCAGCTCAACCATTACCTGGACAATTGTGATGGCCAGAACTGCCTTTTGTTTTGGGGAATGAACAAGGAGAAAATGCCTTCACTTTTCCAAATTGCAATGAGGGTATTAGCTGTGCCTGCTTCAAGTGCACCTGTTGAGCGTGTGTTCAGTCATGGGGATTATTATGAGGCCCCATCGTTCACAACTTAGTCCCATTGTCTTGGCAAATCTTATTTTCTGTAAATGCAACAAATTTTAGACTGTTTCAATTAAACTGAATTAGACAGATTGGATTATACATCTTAGACTCTAAATGTTTTGTGTAAATAACAATTTATTTTATTTTCAGATATTAATGTAGCACAGATGTTTACAAATTCATCATTTCTGTGCAAAAATAAATTTGTATTGGAAAAAATTACCTCTTTTTATTTTAGTACTTGACTTGAATTGACTTGAATTGACTTGAAACTTATCAGGACTCGACTTGACTTGCTTAGGGTGAACCCATGACTTGACTTGACTTGCTTGATTTATTTGAACTGTGACTTGAGACTTGACTCGAGACTTGATGGTTAAGACTTGAGACTTGCTTGGACTTGACCATGTGTGACTTGTCCCCACCTCTGGTATAAACTGTGAAGAGAGCGGGAATCGAACCACCAGGGACAACCGCTCTACCACTGAGCCACTAAGCCCCACTTCTGCCACAGTCATTTTCTAAAAACATCCACTTGCTCGGGTGGGTTTTCTTTGGGTACTCACTAAAGCCCCACTAACATCAAAAACATGCTGGATGCCCCTGGTGGAGAATGCAGATAAGGAATAACTGCTATAAATGTTTACAGCTGCACTATGTACATTGATGGAGCAATAACAGTCGTTAGGAATACATGTTTTAGAGCCAGTGCACAGGCAAAGCTATGATTGTGTGCTAGAATTTTCTTTTGTGTTGTGGATGTGGGCTTGTTCTTGAGTTTGTCTACCATCAAAATGCCGCTCCAGTTGTCTCCTGTGCACAGTATGTAGAGCGTCAGGAGGGCACTGCCAAAGTTTTGAAAGTTGTAGTAGGGACTCAAGCCGACACATGGATACTCTGTCAATTATTAATACAATTATTATTGTAATGCCAGTTGTGTGTGTTTGCTTTTTGTGTTAAGCTTACTTGTTCTGCGGAGAAAACAGGAAGAGTGACCACTCCTTATGATCTATGAACCATTTTGGATAACGAGGTGTCTGCAGTAAAAATCAAAAAAGAAAACAGACATTTAAAAGATTACATCAACATTAAAGCTTGATTAAAAGTAGTAAGTTGTATTTCATAATGTCTTTTTCACATCTTACGTTTTCTACTGCTGCGGTCACTGAAGTCTGTGTGTCTTCGTGTGAGATAATGGAATGGGCCTAGGACAACAGAGTTTTTAGACAAACACATCATCAAGCCACTATACTGTAGGCACACTGCGCACAAGTTACAAATAACAGATTACAGATGTAAAAATTTGAATAAAAACTATTTAAACACTGTGTGATTTGTAGCCTTTTAAAAGACTATTACAGGTATTAAAGTACTGTGAGGTTTAGTCCAATGTGTATTTTTACATTTTATTTTTTTAAAGGTTGGGGAGACTGGCTTTGTAATAATAACAAATTTGTTAATCTGTCATCTCTGTTACTGTCAGGAGCATTGCATTAATGATTGGGGACATACTCAGAATTCAACTCTTTCTCAGAATGTAATGATCTTGAAAAATGCTGAAGCAAATTAGATTTGGAACTGGGCCGTGTAATACTTATTACACTATACGTTTTTCTATTGCCTTTTCTCTGCCCAGAATTATGCATTTTATTTTTTCTGACAAAAACATATTTAAATGATCTTCGTGTCAATGAGTTCTTGCACGCTCTCACCACGTGCCACTGTGTAAAACAGCGACCGAACCCAGCAGCACACAAATCTGTGGCCTGTGCTCTGTAAATATTTACTGTAGACATCCCGTTAGCCCCACACCCTGTCCCAGCGGAGGACCGTGGGGCTGGTGCTGCCTGTTAAAGGGGTTTGTCTCAAAACAGAGACTGTGGATGTGATGTGGTTTTATTGGCATAAAGAGCAAAGGGCAGGAAATATAAAACATTTTTGACCTTGACCTTTCTGTTTTAAAGTCTTCTGTCTCTGATGTTGGGGCCACTCAAAATGTTCAGCTAAACTCTAAAACATCATCTAAAAAGGGAATTAGATGATGTTTTGACTGTAATTTTCTTGAGGAGGACCCATCAACATCAAATATCCCAGCCCTGACTCACTGCATATCAATTATTATGCATCAGTGATGTATGAAAACAAAAATGGTCCTTACCAGAACTTGGAAATTACGAACCACGATGCTCACAAGCACGTTCAGGAGTAAATGTTTCCCCAGCATTATCACAGCAACGAAAAAAAAAACATGCCCAGGGGCTGGTGGTGATCATGCCGTTGTACATCACGTAATTCCAGTCTTCCTGGGTCAGAATCTACATCAGAGAATAAGACAAAAAGTTGTGAGCGCAAAAGTGCATCAGCAGGGGCCTCCGGGAGTTTCAGGGAAGGTTTTTAGGGTCCTTTTAATAAAAATTATTAGATTTTATGTCCATATTGCCAATACAACTAATGACAAGACAATCATTTAAAAGCCATGACAATTCAACCTGGAAATTACATTTTACATTTCCCTTGACTTTTCCAACTCAAATCTAAATTGTAAATAAAAAGGATTATATTTATCCATTAAAGAATTACAAAAAACCATGGTCAACAAATTATATGCAGCATTCAAGGGATTCTCAAACAGTCTTATTTGTTTGCAATCATTTTGATCACCCTTAACCTTTTTCTTTTTTGATTTGATCAGTGTGTCTGTGTTACAGCTTATAGCATGAATTTCTGCAGAATGTTTCTCTTCAGTGACTCTCACAGATCTATTATACACCCTTGACACTTTCTGCTCTCTCCTAGGGACCCTCCAGCCAAAAATGCACATAAATAAAATTAAATAAACACTGAAACATCAATATTTTTGTTCTCCATGAATCCCTGAACCAAACCTACCAAATACTCAAAATGTTTCAGGATTAAACTGATTGAATATTTGGTTGCCTGAATGTTTTTAATACTTAGTAGTATTTGGAGTCGGAAGAGACCCCAATTAGTGCTGTTACAAAGCAGACCAGGCTCACCTGAAACACAGTGAGCATCGACCACAGGATGGAGTCAAAGTTTGTCCGTCTATGCACATCTTGTGTGGGAAAGTTGAATTTTGACCCAAAGCAGTGCATCCCCAGTAGACTGGAATAACAGAGACATAGTCAGTAAACCTGCACTGGTAGAACCTCTATCTCTCTATTCTGAGAAGTACATGCCTGAAAACAAAAATGAAAAGCAGCAACAGGGACCAGAGTGGAACGGCCTCTTTCATGGTCTTCATCAGCACTAGAACTTGTTTCCACAGGTTAGGATGGGACATAATGAGGCGCACTAGACGGCAAACGAAAGACATGCAGCACCGCCAGCATACTGCCACCTGTCGTCAGGTGCTCCATACAACTGGTACACAAAGAACCTTCAGAGTTGTGGGACAATTCTTTAGATTACATTTAGGACACCCACATTACCTTGTAATAACAATGATGAAGTCCAGCAGATTATTAAACTCTCTGAAGTAATCAAATGAATGTATTATTTACTTCAGCACCATCTCCGTGAAGAAGATATAGCATCGATGAAAATGTTACTGATCAGGAGTAACTTCATCCACCAGAGAGGCTGTGAGAAAAGACACAAAGGAAAAAGGAAATCAGGAAATAAATCTTTGTATTTACTTTATAGATGTATTATACTGTGCTGTTCAGTGCATATTTTCATTTCATGGGCTTTAAAATAAGTAGGTAAATTTCTAAAACTTAAGGGTGCATAATTAAAATAATCTTGCATTCTTCCAGGCATTCTTGCATTATCTTAAGCATTTACACCTGGAACACTGAACCAAATAAATGATACGGTTTATGATATCACTGCACTGTCCCAACTTTAAGCCCCCGGGTCAGAACCAATCCCACAGAAACTGAAACTAGACAACATGTGTGAGGAATGTAATGAGCCTGCTCTGTGCCAAATCAACAGTGGCCATGACGTATTCCACAAACCAGTTCTAATTATACACTTGTGCTCATAAGTACATATCCTGGAAGAATTTGGAAATTTTGGGAGTTTTTGGGAGTTGAGAATATGAATGAACTTTTTTATTCATAGTTAGTGGTTTGGTGAAGCCATTTATTATAAAAACATTTGTGTTTACTCTTTTAAAATGATAATGACAACAGACACTATCCAAATGAACTTGTTTAAAAGATTACACAAACAACTACAAGGTTAAGACAACATTGCCCAATCAATGATGCAATTCACAGCTACATATGCTGCACTATTCCAGACGCTAGTGAGACTTGAACATGCATATTGAGTGTTCTCTGTCTCAGGCCTGTCTTGTGGTGAATAAATCTTCTGCTCTAAGTCATGCATTCTGTGTCTTTCAGTCTATCTTGTCTCAAATCCAATCGGCTAAATAGAGGTGGTCAGCAGCTTTCTACAACAGTGAGGTCCAAAAGCGTCACTAGTACCTCTAGTACTACACAAAATATCTACTAGAAGTACTAGTGTGCTCAAAAATGTGCACTGGTAATAGTAGCTTTCCATAGAAGGGTTAACTAAGAATCCCCCATGTGTCTCACCTGTTGGTAATGTTCCATAGCGATCACAAAAATACTTAAGAAATTCACAAAAAGGATCACTCGGTCGAAGCAGTCGGTGGCAACATATTTTTGAGGTGTTCCTGAAATAGGCATAGACTTTTCGCCGGATCTCTATTTGAGCGCTGTCAGATGGAGGCCGTCTGTGGGACCTAATATAAGAACTGAAAAGATGCAGTTTTTCAAAATGTGATTTTACTGTAGTTCAGACACCTGCTAATAAACCAGCAGCTGTAATAATCTTTCTGAGGCTATGTCCAAATTTATTTACACAGCATTGTATTTTTCTATTCCTAAAAGTCCCTATTGATATATTATTTGAAAAAGTAAGGTCATGAACACAAAGAACACAGTAATACAGTTAAGTCTCTGTCTAACCTCATTTCAAAGTAGACTTTTTGTAAGAATCTAGTTGCTTGTTCTTTTAAAAGAACTGCAACTTGTATTCTATCTTCTTGTTCTTCATGCTGCTGCTCATGAACATCGAGAACTGGGTACTAATCACTACAGCACACACGTTCGTCATGACAAATGCTCCGAGCTGATGTGAAAGAAGAGCAGTCACTTTAAAACCACAACATAAAAGACAGGAAGTAAAAGAAGAATAAGAAAAAAACAGACAGCTTCAGTGAATGTCAGTCTGAGGAGTGTTCAAATGAGTATCTGAGTTTGGGAAAAGAGGCCAGTGGGTTTCAGTATCACAAAGAGAGCTTGGGGTACGCAGTTAGCTTTGTTTCCGTTGTCATTTAAAAAAAATACTCCAGAGCACCTGTACGAAAGCGGCTGTACTTTAAGAACTACAGGACAGAGACACGTAATGAGACCTGTACCCTGCCAAATGGCCTTTAGTAGCTTAGATCATTCATTTGTAGGCTTCACCCTGTTCTTGAGATTTGTTCTTTTAGAAGAACATTTTTCAGTTAATGTAAAAAAGATTTGGTGAAAATCCTCTTAAGTAGGGTTTAAGTAGATATTTCTACACAAGAAGCTTCATGAATGAGGCGACCATTCTTTTTCCTAAGTCCAAAAGTAATTTCTCACCACATGTAACAAAAATGGGAACTAAAAGAAAAATAAGGTGTGCCCCAATCTCTCACGTCTCTGATCTACCCGCTCGACAACAGAATGTAGAACAAATTTACACAACTGATGATTTAAAACGCAACACTATCAAGTTGGTGAGAATTCATCAATCAAGTGAGAACTATGTATACACTTTCTGGTGTTAATGATATTGATTTTGCTGTTCATTTAAAAACCAGTGTATGCAAAAATTTTCACCAAAATAAAAAGGCATTATGAATTAGTTTTTCTCTTTTGACTTTGATTTGAAATTTCGCCAAATACAGCTTTCAGGGTATATACTAAAGCTTAAGGGTATATCTTTGCCTCTGTAAAATATAAAAATTGAATACTTACCACAGTCACAACTATAAAAATAAAAACTCCAAAAGAAAAGGCATCCATGACAAAATACATGATTTCTGACCATCCTTCCAGTGTGATGACCTGAGGATTTTCAAATGAAAAATACACAGATCAATAAAGAGTTCAAAGACAAATCTGTTCAGGTGAGTAGATACTCGAGATATTAAAAAAAAAAAAAAAGTGCATGTACATAATTATTCAAAGCCTTTGCCATAACACTCAAAATTGAGCTCAGACACGGTTGTGTTCAAAAAATTACATACCCTGGCAGAATTTTTGTTTTTTTTTGGCCATTTTCCAAAGAATATGAATGATAACATAAAAACTTTTTACAGCTCATTACTGTTTTTTTTTTTTTTTAAATAAATTTTAACGTTTAATTTAAACTTTTTAAAGTTTTTATTGTGGGGTATTGTTTGTAGAATTTTGAGACAAATTATGAATTTAATCAATTTTGGGAAAAGGCTGTAACATAAAATGTGGAAAAAGTGAAGCACTGTGAATATGTTTCTGATGCACTGTACAAGTGATCATACTGTTTACATAATTATTTATTGTTTTATTTGTCCTGTGTGTGTATTGTGTATGTAAAGCATCCTCTGAAAAGCGCTATTTAAATTTGATTTATTATTATTACTCACCTGAAATATAGCTATCCAAGCATAACCAATGTCGTCAAAGTTAATGATTCCTTCATAAGGGTTCGTCTCCACGTTGACACTCTCTGTACAAACTGTTCCAGTTCACACAGTCGTGAGAGTCATTAAAGCAAGCCAGGGCCTGACTCTCAGGTAAAACCATGCACTGGGTGTTGTTTTTGACTGTAGATGGTACGTTACTGCAATGCTGACCATCGTTGTCAAATGGTGAACAGATGAAGGGTGAGTTGTTAGGGTCAGAGTAGAAAGGATGCATGGTCCTGTTGTACTGTCTGAGGAGAGACATAGAGACATACACACTTTAATACTTTTTGTCTGTAGACAATGAAGACAAAACCAATCATCTGATAAATACAGAAGTCTAGCAATACTTTTAGAAAGCAACAGCCAAATGTGAGACTAAAGCCATTGCTCAATGCTTATAGGTCCAGTTGCATAATATATATTTAACATGTGTTGACGCTGCAACTCTCTATATCCATATCACAAAAGACTGCTGGAAATGCAACATTGTTAGTATTCCATTTATCTTTCAGACTTTGAATGACCAAATCAAACATTTGTGCCCAGATTGGATATAAAGGTATGTTGGTTTGCTGAGTGACAGATCAAGTTTATGTAGGATTCCTTAAGTCTTTGGCGAGCTACTTAGAAAGTTGCAACGTGATGGAGATGGTGGACTTTCAAGGGAGGAAAAAGCCCTAGACTATACTTTTAAACTTACGTTACATCAGCTCCGAGAAAGCAGCGGTTGCGTAGCTGTCCCTTCCACAGCTGCACTGCTGCAATGCCGAAGACGATGATGAGCAGGTTGAAGAGCAGAAGGACATTAGAGAACATGGGCAGGGTTTCTAAAATGGTCTCCACAGTTCTCCGCAGGCCTGCTCAAACAGGTTAGATAATTGATTTGAACTGCACTTGTTGTCTCAATTTTATTTCAGTGTTTTTTTTACTATGTTTGTGGTTTGGAAAAAAGACTTACATGTTATCCTTCTTATCAGGCGCAGTGGCCTCAGAGAATCTAACAACCAGAAGAGGTCAATCCGGAAAAAACTCAAAACATATCCCAGCAGCCTTAAAGGACAACACAGACAAAATATCATTAATAACATAAGTGCAAAAGTGGTTGATCACAAAGCAGCGTTGTTGTATATGTGTTTATTTGTTGGATACTCACTCAACAGCAATAATGAAGGCATCGAAACAGTTCCACTTGTTTCGTAGATAACTGTGTTCATGACGGAAGACACCGTGAGCCAACACATTCACCTTAACATTCCTTGAAGAACTGCCACACATTAAAATGACTGTCTTTCAGAGTGATTGTATTTTGATCTCTCACTCAACAATGTGTTTTATTTTCCTAAAAATGCCTGAGCAGATGCTAAATGAAAAGTTATACATTTTGAAATTTGAATTTGTTAGTCTGGACAGTAGCCAGTATAATTTATTATTCCAATGTTTCAATAAACATACACTGCAATGCTGTGGGGTAGAGACTTGTCCAAATGATCCTGCTGCTTTCATTTAAAACACACAGTTAAATTGATTTATGACAAGTAACGTGGTTTTATAGCAGTCGGTCATCTTGGTTGGCATTCTCTTTTGTCACTGCCATAGGAAATGATTAAACCCAAAAAATACAGTATAATTGTATGTCTACGAATTCTGCACCGATCTAAGAAACATCTCCTGGATGCACTGGTGCGCATCATCAGGTGTTTTCGGTTCTCGCAGCATCAGACACCTTCGCCCAGGCGACCCAGCCAGGGTAATAAGGCCCGATTTGCACACCAGAAGCTACCCATGGATCAGACCTCTTGATTCAAAGCTAATAAATCCAAAGCTTTCTCTGCAGCTTCACTAGATGTCTCTCTTCTTGGCTGCCCCCATAACGCTTGGGGGCACGAAAGGGATGGTATTTCCTAAATGTAGCTTAGCTTCTGATGTGCGTTTCTAAATCACTTCAGTATTTCCTCAATACTATATTTAGATGGATATGAACAGGTTTTAAGTGGATTTGAACAAGATTTAGTTGGATTTGAACAGGCTTTAGTTGGATTTGAATGGGTTTTAAGATGTAGAGGCGCGGGCATGAACTGGTACCAGTTCATTAGCCCCATAAGATAAACCTGTTCAAATCCATCTAAAACGACTGAAACAAATGAATAAAAATGAATGGTTTTAGATGGATTTGAACAGGTTTAAATGGGTTTGAACAGGTTTCTAATGAAGCAATGAAGCTTTCAAAACTGCTTCGCCACTTGGAGACCAAGCCCCCTACATTAAAAGACACGTTTGTGTCTGACGTCTGTGCTTGGAGGCTTGCAATATTCATGTTAACAGACTAGCTAGAAATATAACATCAAAATGGGGTTTAAATTAAGGCTTAATATGATGAATATGATGAATATGATGAATATGATTAATATGATTAATCTTAATATGCAAAACTGAGGTTACTGAGCTGAAAACTGGAAAATATAAGGCGGCATGCCATCTACAATAAATTACAATAATTTGGAAAACAACTAATGCAATATAGTAAATGGCATGCATTTATATAGCACCCTTCTCGGGCACCCAAATCGCTTTACATCTTGTTTCCACTCTCCCCATTCACTCCTGGGGCAGACAGAGAGGGGGCTGCCATTCACTGCAGGTAAGGTGGGTTAACTGTCCTGCCCAAGAACACAATAACAGCATGAACAGGGCAGAGCGGGATTTGAACCGCCAACCTTCTGGTTATAGGACAACTGCAACTATTGAGTTTAATAACTATAGTAATAACTATAGTAATAATAACTAGTTTAATAACTATTGAGCCACTGTGGTGGCTCAATAGTTATTAAACATGGATCAATACAAGAAAGAAGACGTGATGTATGATTATAATGTTACAAACGGGACTGAACCAACCTGATGGAGCATAACTCCGAGAAGAAGAAAATAAAAGCTCACAAATATATTACAGACTGAACAAAAAATAAAGTAGTGAAAAATTGGTTTTATTTAGTCTCACCTTTTGCAAAGTGAAGCAGAATCATCAGCAGCACAATTATTACCACTGTTCCACAAACGCGTCGCTCAATAAAACTGTTTTCATTGGACACAGCTGTAATAAATGTAAGTCTGTTAGCATCAGGCTCATCAAAAAACATCAGAGTTTGTGTTTTTGACCAGTTACCATCCATAGCACTGGATCATTCCTGGACAATTAAAACCACCAAAACAAATAAAAGTCTGAGGTGTTGTATCTTCATAAAGCAGTGTCTCATCCAGTGTTTTACCATTAGACTGTAAATATTAATATTACTCACATTTGACTGAGATCCAACTCTCTGGAGAAGTCCAGATCCGTGGAGATCTTTGGCCTTGTTCTTGTGCCTCACATTTATAAAAACCCTGGTCAGACTTGGACACTGCAGAGATGTTGAACTCAGTTTAGGTTCCATTTTGGATTAGTTTTCCATTTTTATAGAAAAGGACAGAAGAAAGAGCAGTAGATGTTTTCAGTTTACAGCCGAGAGAAACAGGTCGTCCCTCAGTCACAGGATGAACAGGACTCACAAGGACAACATCACCTGTGAAAAGTCAGACTTGTACTATTACATTATCACAGCAATAAAAATAATATGATGGTGTAGTAATCTATTATATGAAAAATGAAATGAAAAAACCTACTGTGAAAAGTGATGTTGAGGGCATTGCTCAGTTCTCCTGATCCAGACTCACACCAAAAAGTGCTGTGATCTGTCAGGACTCACTGTGAGAGACACTGGGGACTCAACATCTGCAAAACAACAAGTGCATAAATAATGAAGAATGAAAATAACATAAACACTTACAGTTTCTAAATATCTCTGAATGATTAGCAATAAATAAACATCCTACCTTTAGTCCAGACAAACTTGGGCTGACTGTATTCAGAGTAAAACAGTGACGTCCTCGTCCTGCTCTACACACAAACCCTGCTGTGTTGGTCTGGTGCTGAACGCTGAAGGAGTCCTGTTCAGTCCCATTACCGTGACCTGGGAGCAGCTCATATCTGTAAGAGTCTGATGAATGAGGAACAGCCTTGTACCAGTAAAAGGTCCATCCTGCAGACGGCTGTTTAACACCACAGCTCAGAGAGACAGAGACTCCAGGAGTCAGCCATGACGAAGACACAGACAGGACAGGCTGGAGTTTACCTGTTTGAACACTCATTAGATTTCATTTGTTAAATTACATAAAGGATTTTACAATTTATTTTGAACAAAAACGTTGTCCATACTCACTCAGTACGTCCAGTCTGGTCTCTCTGCTCCACAGTGTTGTGAGATCTGGAGCTCTTTCTCCTCTACATCTGTAGTGTCCACTGTCAGACTCAGTAACTCTGGAGATTGTATATTCTCTTGTTGTTTGATGTAGGACTGAACCGATCCTGCTCCACTGATACGTCCACTCAGTGTTTCCTCTGTCCTCAATCTCACCTGAGAGTGAGCCTCTCTCAGAGAAGATCTCAGACCAGTTGGGAGACACTGTGGGTACTTTTAAAAATAACAAATATATCATCCAAACATAATATGAGATAATACCGTATATCTTTATACCTTTTTTAAAAATCCAACTTTAATAAATTATTTTTAATTTAATTCAACACAAACACTTTTATTTAGATCTACATATAAAAACATAACTATATTCACCAGTTTCTAAAACAGTGACAGTGTTACTTTCAGATGTGAGGATATATCCCATCCTCTGCAGGAGTACACACCTCCATCTGAGACTGACACCGGCTGAGTTTTCTTTCACTGTTCCCCTCTGAGAGTCAGAGTCTCACTTTTGTATAAATAAGTTATTGTTAATGTCACCTGCATATCTGGTTTGGATTGATGGCTGCTGGTCTGTGAGCAGAAACAAATAGAACTTCGAGAAAAGTGCAATGGTATGTTTGGTTTTAAGTGTTGAAGTGTAGTATAAGTGTGTTTTAAATGTGCATTTAGTTATATGTCCAGGTTTCTGGCCAAAAAAGACCCCAGAGAAACAAACACACTAAAAGGTTCCGGGTCAGACCAAGGCAGGGGAATGTGAGGGAAAACAAAGTGGGTTGTGAATGGTTTAGGGGTTTCAGTGAGTACAAGTCTTTGGTTTTTAGGGTTTGTAAATCGTATTTGTTTTTACATATGGTCTATGGTTTAGGCTTATTTCAAAGAGAATTCTAACATAGTTATTGTTAATAACTTTTTAAGGGTTTTAATGTTTTTTACCCAGTTATTTGAGCAGATGTTATAAACATTTTTTGTTCTGCTGCTGGAGAGGACTGAACTCCACCAGCCTCCATTGCGCACTTTGATATTTATTAGAAAAAGAAGCTTCTGTTTTCTGCTCATTATTACTTTTAATTCACAAACGTCCAGCCACTTCCCAGTCAGCCTACGTAACAAACCCCTTTAATTCCCCTTTATTTAATGGAAATTCAGTTGTTAGGGCTCTTCAAATGAGTTAAGGCAGAATTCTTCATCTTCCACAGACTGACTAATGGTAGAGTCTTATGGCAGTCAGAAAGAAGGAGTCCTTGTGTTGTTCTGTCCTGCAGCTCACTGATCTCAGACGTCCACTTGCTGCTCTCTCTTTTCCTCAGACTGTGGTCCCTGAACTAAAATGAGTTGGACATCCCTCCAACTCAGTTACATGAGCCTCGTTTCCACTGGAGCAGTATGGGGCAGGTCGGGTCAAAGGTATCTGACCCACCAGATGCACTTTGTCTTTAGAAGAGCGGCTAGTTTCCTTGTTTGATGTAAATCATCAAAAAGAATGTAATAAACTGAAAAATTTAAAATTTATGATTTTTAGGCTCTGTAGGTGGTGTGTGGTTAAAAGTAACACAGTGTTAAAGAAGAAAATTAGAGATCAGAGATTATTATTATAGTAATTATTTAATTATTCATATTTACAAACATAAACATATGTACAAAATAATTTATAATCAACTTATTAAAATGAATGAATGAATAAATGGATGAATAAACGAATTAATGAATAAATGAATGAATTAATGACATTAATAATTGATTCTAGTCATTCTGGTGGCTCCTAGTCAACGTGCTGCCTCTGATACACCTCCTGTTCCAATAAAAGACAGGCTAGTTATGCACGTTATAACTGAATTTTCAACAAAACAAGCTGGATCTTTAAAACTCTATCCTCTCTATAATATGACCCTGAAGTACACGTTTGAGACTGACTGAGGACTACACTCAGAGCTTAAAACAAGTCCCTTGTTATTTTTGTGACCCTTTAAACCACAATACAACATAATAATAATAAAAACATTTGACTTGTAGATGTGATGTGTGCTTTTGTACTTACATCCCTACTCTCCTCTTGGGCCTGTATAATGGCGCCACAATAAGGTTCACCAGAACAAACTGGGCTATTATTACTAAAGTAATAATGCACAGGGGGCCAGCCAGGACAAGTAGGTTGCACAGTTTATGTCACCTGGTCAACACTTCCTCAAAGTATCCTTTAACAAATCAATGAAAAACTTAGACATCAAAAATCACGGTAGAATTAAAAATATTGTAGATTAATATATATATATTTAGTAAATATTGGGTTACAAAGCAGACCAGGCTCACCTGAAACACAGTGAGCATCGACCACAGGATGGAGTCAAAGTTTATCCGTTTATGCACATCTTCTGTGGCAAAGATGAATTTCGATCCAAAGCAGTGCATCCCCAGTAGACTTGAATAACAGAGACATAGTCAGTAAACCTGCACTCGTAGAACCTCTATCTCTCTATTCTGAGAAGTACTTGCCTGAAAACAAAAATGAAAAGCAGCAACAGGGACCAGAGTGGAATGGCATCTTTCATGGACTTTATTAGAACTAGAATTAGTTTCCTCAGGTTAGGATGGGACTTAATGAGGCGCACTAGACGCAGCAAACGAAAGACACGCAGCACCGCATCGAAACAGTTCCACTTGTTTCACAGATAACTCTGTTTATGACCAAAGACTCCGTGAGCCAACACATTCATACTGGTTTCAATCACAAAGAAGCTGAAGAAAGAGTAATCCAGAATCTGGTCGAACAAAAAATACAAGAGGAAAAGAGGAAGCAACCTTAACATTCCTTTAAGAACTGCCACACATTATAATGACTGTCTTTCAGAGTGATTGTATTTTGATCTCTCACTCAACAATGTGTTTTATTATCCTTTAACAAATCAATGAAAAAACTTAGACATCAAAAATCCCGGTAAAATTAAAAATATTGTAGATTAATAAATGTAATAACAAAGTAGTAACTAGTAATGGCTCTCTAATTAAAACAAAAGTATGGCTTGTTCTCAGGCAACATCATGGCTGGCACTGCTGTGGAAATACAGTTACAGTAAATCAGCAAACATTTAGCCACATATAATCAATAAATTAAAAAAAATTCAGTGATTGGATTTTTGTGTTTTGTTGCATCCTATTATTTCGTTGAATGATAGGCCATCAACTGACTGAGAACAGGCTATACATTAGCTTAATATGTTTTTAATGTTTTCCATTTTTGCCAGTTACTTATTGTTGCTCTGTGCATTTCATGGCTCAGAAACAAAAGCCCCATCTGTTCAAAACGTCACAGCAAAAGAGATTATAATATTTTTCAGCAAAGTCAGGTCTGATGCAGACTTGAGGAAGTGTGAATAAAAGGTTCAATGGAGTCTGATAGAGAGCGTTACTGCAGCATTGGGGCACCCTTCACACATGTACCACTCGGAGGGGACAGGGCCATACATTTCTTGGCACGTGGAATACCATGACATCATTACACTTCAAGCTGTTTTTGCAATGTTTATGTTGTTGAACTGATAACTTTGATTAGAAAACTTACACAACTGCAAACTATTGTGGAACGTTACTTACTATTTATTTAGCTGATGTTTTTATCCAAAGCGACTTACATTAAGCTTCAATTCACCAGTGTTACAGCTGGAACACCACTGGAGGCAAGGAGTGTCTTTCCCAAGGACACAACGACAGTATAAACCAGAGGTGGGGGACTCGAGTCACATGACTTGACTCGAGTCTGACTCGAGTCACAATTTTCGGGACTTGCGACTTGCTTGATTAAAGTATGAAAATGACTTGACTTGACTTTGACTTGAGAAAAAGTTACTTGAGACTTGACTTGACTTGAAGTGGAAGACTCGACAATGACTTGAACCTATAAAAAACAAACAGCAATAAAATGTATTAAAAATATATAATTATTGTGACGTCAGCGCCACTAATCAGTGTCTGTGCCTTTGACGCTGCACAATTCAAACCGCGCCAAACATGGAAGACGCTAGTAATGTTGGTCGAGCTCCACAAATAGTCTTGTTTGGCTACAAGGACTTTGGACTGGACCGTGACAATAAAAAAGATTTGCCAGATGCAAAATATGCAACTCCAGAATATCCGACACCACAACCACAACGTCAAATTTCATTCGACATTTCAAGAACCACAAGGAACGGTAAGAAATGCATCTCTTTCTAGTTAGTTTCACTTAGATCTATAACGATTACTAATGTAATGAATTTAGCTTTTATAATTCGGCATATTTTTTCTTACTAGAAAGCAACTAGAGCATTATCATTACTGATACGTCTCATAATTAACGTTATTGGGTAATTTGGCTATAACAGTAACGTAGCCTGAATAATAATGTTGATAGACATTATAAATTTATTACATGTAGTCTATAATGTCTGTATTAAAAGTGTCTGTGGACTGTGTGTGGAAACTAAAGGCTTATACCATACTGCGTGACAGGCTAACATGGAGGCTAGCACCTTATCACTAGCACCTACAGAGTTTCTTTTTTTGGTACAGACAAGAAATAATTACAGCACAATTACATATTAGGCAGTTTATCAGTCACAATAATTAATTTATAAGGTTATTATTAGCCCTTATGCTTAACCCTCTTAGCGCCAAAGTCGCAAAATTGCAACTTAACTGGAAAAAACAGCCGCTACTTCCGGTTTATGTGCTAAATTATGCTTCCACTCCCTTCCACCAGATGCCAGACATCCTTTAGTTTGTGGCTAGTCTACTATTACCATGTGTGTTGCCATTAAAACATTTGTAGAAGACTTCAAACTCGCGTGTCAGAGTATTCACAATCTAACTTATGGTCTCAGTGGGACTGTCAGGACCGGCGCAATAGAAGCCTCATTCTCTACACTCGAGCTTGTAAACGCTAAAATGACAAATAAAAACACCTGTGATGAAGCTTTGGCTTTAGTAATGGCTGACTCTGGCGCGATAGTGACAAGGAGTTTGTGAATAATGCGGTCTCTATTGACAGCTGTTTGGGACAAATACGTGTTGTTCATTTTGAAACTTTACCCAGTCGAGGAGAGAATGGGCTAAACCGAGTCAGCGAATGCGCAGATCAACGCAGTGATACTAATAAAAGTGTATGTGGCATGGCATAGTTGTAGATGTGCTGTGCCTCATTAGAGGCACAGCACATCTACAACTATGCCATTTGGATAAAAACAGATAAAGCTACTTCAACCAAACACCTACAGTACATGTTTTTATTTCTCAGATCTATTTTCATACGTTTTACTAGTTATGGTGTAATAGAAGTTGTTGTTGTACTGTAGTTTACTAATTTTGCTTTACAAGTTACTGTTATTAATAATTCAATTTCAGAAAAGACAGAAAAAGAAAAATATATTATAACATTTTAATTAGTCTGTATGTACTGTAAATAACATAACTGCAATATATAATGCCATGGTATGCCAATAGATGCATACACTTATTTCATTCATATATTTTGGGTCATACCTGACATTTTTCTAGTTTAGAGAAGTACTCTATTTCTTATCATTTTCAAATCACACAGATCTCAGAAATCTGTATTTTTAAAAATAAACCCTTGCGCCTAAAGACAAGACATTAAAAGAAAAAGAGTTTTACATTCTAACAGTAACTTGCATAAAAGTATTTACATTTCTGTAAAAACATATGAAACTGTGTGAATGCTGGAACCAAACTTTATGTGAATACGTATACGAATCAGTAAATTATCATTTTTAAATTAATTTATATTTTCCTTAAATTGCAGTATTTAAAAAAAATAAAGAATGTTTGCGCATACAAAAATATATATATATTTATTTTTGTTTTAATGTGTACAGTTAATGTTCACAGTTTTCCTAATTTTTTTAATCCATGCAGATATGATGAATATCTCAAATCCAAGATACACTGCAGCGATCTACAGCAGCCATGCATGTCACAGTTCATTGTGCCCCAGTCTACTACATATCCAGTCAACCATCCTCGTCAAAAGGCCATTACAGAAGCAATAATATCTGATCTGATCATTAATTGCAACATGCCCCTGTCTATCACTGACAACAGGCACTTCATTCACTTTCTCTCCATTATGGACACAAAATATACTGCAGTGAGCCGCAGAACCATCACCTCAAGACTTGACACTGTGGTGTCTGAGAGACAATCAAAACTAATAAGTGAAATGGCCACAGTTGAAAATCTGTCTGTCACAGTGGACATTTGGTCAGACAGAAGAATGAGAGGCTACCTTGGTGTCACCGCTCACTGGATGAACACTGCAGCAGATTACGTTGAAATCTCATCTACTAGCTTGCAACCGGTTCAAGGGTCACATACAGGAGAGAGAATTTGTGAAGAATTTGAACAAATATGTGATCAGTATAAAATCAAACAAAAGATTGATCATATAATTTGTGACAATGCACCAAATATGAAGAAGGCATTCACCACATGTTTTCCCAGTTCAGCTGAAGCAGATGAGGATGATGACTGCCTGGATGATGCAGAACTTCGGAATGCCCTTCCAGTGGATGAAGAGGAGAAGCTGAATGAGACCTTGACCTCCAAAAGTCAGCATAGACTACAGTGCTTTGCACACACACTACAATTGGTTGTTGGTGATGGTCTTAAAGAGACCAGGGCTGTTAGTTCGGCTCTGGCTAAAGCGTCGCGGATCAGTTCTCTGCTCCACACAAGTACTTCTTTTAAGGAGGAATTTGAGAAAGAATTTGGCCAACGTGGAGTCCCTGCTTCTGTTGTTACTCGATGGAATTCAACTTTCCGACAGCTGAAGTCCTTGCTTAGCTGTGACTACCAAACTTTGTGCAAGGTCTTGGACGTTAGAGGAAACAGAGAGACTATTTTCACTCTAAGAGAGTGGGCTCAGATTAAAGAACTGGTCAGCATTCTGATGCCCTTTGCTGATGCCACTGATCTCACTCAGGGAGAGAAAGTTGTAACCATAAGTGCTGTGATTCCATGTGTTCTCTTTCTCAACAATCACTTGGAAAACCAGAAAGAAGGAACACAATACTTGGTCAACCTAATCCACAGTCTTCAAAGATCACTGCAGAGAAGATTCAAAGGCATCTTTGTCAATGTAAAAATGTCTCATACAGATCCCAATGAAGGAATCCTGCCATTCTCTGATCCTGTTTATGTCAAAGCAGCTGTTCTTGATCCAGCCTTTGGGGTTATGTGGATAGAGCATGATGTATTGGTTGATGACAAGCTGAAGGAGCAGTTGACCATGGAAGTAAAAAGTAAGTAATAGGCTAATTTTAGAATTAGACCCCATACTTGTAAATACTACATTATTAGTAGTATTTTATTTATTTATTTCAGAAATTGGAAGTGCTGCACAATAAAGTTTATTGTTTATCAAGACTGCAAACGTTTAATGGTTTATTGAATAAACCATTAAAAGTTTGCAGTCTTGATTTAAACACCAAAGTAATCTTATTCCTAAATGACAATGTTCAATGTACGATCACAGCAAACAAAAAAAATTGCATTGGCACTACTGCTGGGCCGGAGAGAGCAGTTAATTTGTAATATGTATGAATTAAAATGAGACCTTAAATCATTTATTAAGTTTCTGACTGCTTAAAAAATCTTTTAAATTAAATATATTTTAATAGACAACATCAATTAACATTTTGTCAGAACATTTATTAAATGACATAAAACTTATTTTTTATTGTCTATTTAGGAAAAAAAAAAATATGATGCTTAATGTATCCAGAATCATGCAACTCTAGAATTTTGTGTATGCTTATTTGTATTTTACATTTTTGTGTTTTAGATCTGATTCTCCAGGAGGCAGAGCGTACCAATATAAAACAGACAGATCATGGAGATGAAGAAGAGCAAATCAAAGGGGATGAAACTGGGCTGTTCTTATACCACAAAAAGCAAAAGAAATCTACTCATTTCAGCCCTGCTGCCCAGCTCAACCATTACCTGGACAATTGTGATGGCCAGAACTGCCTTTTGTTTTGGGGAATGAACAAGGAGAAAATGCCTTCACTTTTCCAAATTGCAATGAGGGTATTAGCTGTGCCTGCTTCAAGTGCACCTGTTGAGCGTGTGTTCAGTCATGGGGGGATTATTGTGAGGCCCCATCGTTCACAACTTAGTCCCATTGTCTTGGCAAATCTTATTTTCTGTAAATGCAACAAATTTTAGACTGTTTCAATTAAACTGAATTAGACAGATTGGATTATACATCTTAGACTCTAAATGTTTTGTGTAAATAACAATTTATTTTATTTTCAGATATTAATGTAGCACAGATGTTTACAAATTCATCATTTCTGTGCAAAAATAAATTTGTATTGGAAAAAATTACCTCTTTTTATTTTAGTACTTGACTTGAATTGACTTGAATTGACTTGAAACTTATCAGGACTCGACTTGACTTGCTTAGGTGAACCCATGACTTGACTTGACTTGCTTGATTTATCTGAACTGTGACTTGAGACTTGACTCGAGACTTGATGGTTAAGACTTGAGACTTGCTTGGACTTGACCATGTGTGACTTGTCCCCACCTCTGGTATAAACTGTGAAGAGAGCGGGAATCGAACCACCAGGGACAACCGCTCTACCACTGAGCCACTAAGCCCCACTTCTGCCACAGTCATTTTCTAAAAACATCCACTTGCTCGGGTGGGTTTTCTTTGGGTACTCACTAAAGCCCCACTAACATCAAAACATGCTGGATGCCCCTGGTGGAGAATGCAGATAAGGAATAACTGCTATAAATGTTTACAGCTGCACTATGTACATTGATGGAGCAATAACAGTCGTTAGGAATACATGTTTTAGAGCCAGTGCACAGGCAAAGCTATGATTGTGTGCTAGAATTTTCTTTTGTGTTGTGGATGTGGGCTTGTTCTTGAGTTTGTCTACCATCAAAATGCCGCTCCAGTTGTCTCCTGTGCACAGTATGTAGAGCGTCAGGAGGGCACTGCCAAAGTTTTGAAAGTTGTAGTAGGGACTCAAGCCGACACATGGATACTCTGGAGTACACTCTAGTCACGAGAAAGATCAAACAATCAATATATGATAATAATATAAACAATATACACATTATATTAACAATGTTTTAAATACATACGACAAACACAATATGTTTATAATAATATATGTACTGTGCTAGTGTTTTTGACTGACCAAGTGACGCAGCATAAACTTCACTGCTCATAAAAGGAACTGTGAATCAACAAAGTTTAGAAGACTTACAGGGTAATGGTCCTCTTTGCGAAGCCCTCTACAGACCACACCATAATCTCCTGATCCCAGCCATTCTGTGACCAAGTCATTAAACCCTGCACACAAAAAACGTCTCGGGTTACGTATGTAACCCTTGTTCCCTGAGAAGGGAACGAGACACTGCGTCGGGAAACCGACACTATGGGGGAACGCCTTCGGCGTGACGGCTCTGAAGTATGAATGAAACTAGACCAATCCTGATTGGTGCAACGTAATGCCGTGAAGCGTGCGGCGTGCGGAAGTATAAAGGCGCCGGCTCACCACGGCGCTAGTCTTTCGCGATGAAGCAATTGCTCCCGGGCATGGGGAGGCGTGGCGGTCGACGCAGTGTCTCGTTCCCTTCTCAGGGAACAAGGGTTACATCGTAACCGAGGCGTTCCCTTCGAGGAACTTCGCACTGCGCCGGGAAACCGACACTATGGGGAACGAAATACCCACTACGCCACACCGATCCATGCCTAATCTAGGTTATGAGGCTGGAGTGCATGCCCCCTTAGGGCGAAAGCACCCTAGCGCCTGGCGCCTCAGGGAGATGAACTGACCGTCTGCTTAGTTGCGGGCAGATCCTCTTAGGAGACCCGAATCACACTAACAGTTGGTTTGATTTTCTCCACTGCGAAGACTTACGCAAATAGGTTTGCAGTGCTCTGACCAGACAGAGCAAATGAAGTCTCGCTTCTTCAGCCGACACATACCGCGGAGGATGCAATACCTCCAAGACCGTAGGCCGCACAGCCTCAGATGCAAGATGGTCTGAACCCCTCTGGGGCAGACTCCAGGCCAATTGGTGTTATAGCCAGGGCCTGAAGTCTCTCCCAACCTCTTAAGCGAGGTAACCACAAGGAGCAGCGCCACCTTAAACGCCAGAATTCGATATGTCGCCTATTTCAGTGGCTCGAAGGGGCCTCAGCCAACCCTTCCAGTGCCACCGCCAAGTCCCACGTTGGGACTCTGGGATGAGTCGCAGGTCTCATCCTCCATTTACCACGAAGGAAGCGTGACGATCAAGAGTGCCTCCTCAGAGGCCCCTCACTTATAGCGGCGTGAAATGCCCCAATTGCAGTCACGCCGCTTCTTTCTAACCGCCTCTCGTGGAAGGAGCCCTGGAACTGAGTATGATCTCTACTACACCTACAGGCGGGCCATCTTATAATTACTGAGCCCCTCAGGGGCCAGACTCAAAGCTTCCAGCTCTCTGGCTGGGGCCTGAGATGGCAGGACCCAGGGATCTGCCATGGGGAGCCCGTCTGCAGTGTTCTCTAGAACTCCCGGGAGCAGCGCTATCGGGAAACTGCACACAGACGCAGCCTCAGCTACATCGAACCATGGCATCCAAAACCTGCAGGGTTGGATGCGTGAGGAAAACACACAATGTTTTTGACAGCGATACCTGTCGCATATAGACTTCACCACCTCTGGATGAAGTGCCATTCCCTGCCTTTCAGCCCCTGCCTCGACAGGATGTCTGCTCCATAATTCTGGTCCCCAGAAACGTTCATCCCTCTGATGAACGATTATTTACCCTGGGACCATAGGAGGATCTGATGCGCCAGTCTGTAAAACGGCGCGATCTCAGACCCCTGATGGTTTAGGTATGCGCCACCACCGACATATCGTCGGAGTGTACCGGGACACAGCCAACATTTCCAGGCAGTTTCTGTGCTATAGAACACGCTCCTGCCACAGACCTTGGGAAAAGAGGCCGTCCATGACCGCGCCCCACCCAGTGAGGGAGGCGTCTGTCGAAACGGATTCCCGGTGACATGCCGCTCCCCGCACTGGCCCTTGGGCCAGAAACCAAGTCGTCTTCCAGGTTGACAGGGCACGAAGGGATCTGCGTGTTATCCTGAACAGCCTGAATGGGTCTCTGGGAGGACCTCAACACTCTCTTCTCCGTCTTTAGTCTCAACCCCTGGCTCTAAAATAAAGCCAAGGACGACATCTCAATGCCGCCCTGCCATTTCTCCAGACTGGGTCCAAATGAGCCAGTCATCGATCTAATTCAGTACACGAATGCCCAGGAGTTTGAATGGAGCCAGGACTGCATCCATGCACCTGGTGAACATGCGAGGAGAGAGCTAGGCCGAATGGAAGAACCCAATACTGGAATGCTTAGCCCCAAAGCTAAACCTTAGGAACTTCCTGTAAAAGGACTAATAATAATAGAAATGTGGAGGTATGTCTTTCAGATCTATCGTGGCAAACCCGTCCTCAGACCGGTTTTGGTTCACGATAATAGGTATTGCTTCCAGCATTTTGAACCTGAACCTCCTCAGAGACCAGTTCAAATACCTCAGATCTAATTTCAGACGTGAACCCTTGTCCTTTTTTTTTTTTTTTTTTTTTGGGATTATAAAGTACCGGCTGTAGAGCCCCACCTCCTTCTGACGGAGGAACCCATGCCTCCTGTACCAGAAGGAAGTGTACTTCCTGCTCCCTAACCCGAGCCTGCCCAATGAACTCAGCCTCTCGGGCTGACCTCGGTGTTTGAATATACTGTTTTGACCCCCTGAAGTGGCCGCTTGGCAGGAAAAGCCATCTATTATTGTTCGACGTGCGCACGCCATCGAGGTCGTGTGTGCGCGCTGGAAACTGATGTGGCCCAAAGCGTCATAGGACGGGTGGGCCTTACATCACCTTTCCAGAGGGCTCCGCATAGATAGAAAAACGGTCTCAGCCGCTTCTCCCCGGGCAGCCCTCAGAGGTCCTTGTACAGCCAGGACCTCTTCCCCCAAAGCCTCAGTAGCCTGAAGGACGGCCCTCGAGTCGCCCTTCTGCTGAACCGGCTTTGTGCGAGAACGCCGCCTCTATTGCCGAGCTCCATGCGGAGAGGCTCTGGCGACGCCTACGAGGAGCTCGATGATGGCTGGGGCCGGTCCTTTTTAGAATCAGCCCTTTTGGCTTGGAGCGGCGAGGATGAACTGCAGGGGACGAAGCAGCCCTCCTCCTCGCCTCCCGAACCTTGCCGACGACCGTAAAACCGGCGTCGCTGAGCAGGCCAGAAGGCGAAGAGGAGCACACAGGAGGAAACCTTTCCTAAATGCCCCCGTGGCCACCAGGAAGCGGGCCGCACCGCGCCCGCCTCCTGGTAACCCGAGAGACAAATCCGTCGCCCTGCGGAGCTCAGCCACCTCCTCAGGTGTGACTGTCTCGCCCTCATCCTCGACTTTACCAGGTCGGCCTGGCATGCCCGCAATATATTACCAAATGCAGACATGCCCCTGCCCGACCTGCCGCTACCTCTATGCCCTGCACACCCTCACCCTGTCTCTCTACACGGCTTGGTGGGCGGCACCGGGGTTTTTTAGTTGAAGACCCCGCAGCGGGAGGGAGGTCACTGGCCTTCCAAACCCCTCCCTTTATATTTGTTTTGTCGTGCTTCTGTGTTGCAGAAAGCACCGCCTTAATGAGCTCCTCCTAAGCGGGCACGTGAGGTGACGAGTAAACCTCCGCGTCATCCGCCACAGTGCTGAGGATTTTCTTCTCTCTCTCGCTCAAGCACCGGCCCCCTCCTCGTGCAAGAAGCGTATCAAAGGCTTCTGCACGTGGAGGAAGGGCATCAAATCTGTCTGATGATGATTGGGAATTGCCTCAGCAGTCCCAATCTCATCAACAAGTTCCAGCTGCGATCCCGCGCATTACGCCGCCCTCGCCGCCGCCTCGGCGGACGCTGGCCAGCCCGCTGGGAGCGCAAGCCTGGCCGGCCCCGTCAAACACGGTCAGAGCGCAGCACTCTGCCGGGAGTGCTTCACAGTGCTCACAGTCAGCTGCTGAAAATTGGCAAACCCCGCTTGATCTTCTCTGCGCTTTTCCTCAGTGTCACCGCCTCGGCGCTGAGCACATCCACAACCTCAGATGTGGACAGCTCAAGCCTCGACCCTTTCCTCGTGCAGAAGAAGCCTCATCGCTGGCTTCTGCACGCCGGAGTTTTAATGATGGCTGGGGCCGGTGGCAAATGAGGGAACGAGTGAGCCTCAGCGTCACCCACCTCGGTGCTGAGCACATCCACAACCTCAGATGTGGATAGCTCCAGCCCGGCCCCTTTCCTGTCTTATTTAGCGGGCAAATGAGGGGACGAGTGAGCCTCAGCGTCACCCGCCTCGGTGCTGAGCACATCCACAACCTCAGATGTGGACAGCTCAAGCCCGGACCCTTTCCTCGTGCAGAAGAAGCCTCATCGCGGGCTTCTGCGAGGAGGACGGGCCTCAGATTTCTTTCTGTCTTATTTAGCGGGCAAATGAGGAAACGAGTGAGCCTCAGCGTCACCCGCCTCGGTGCTGAGCACATCCACTTCCTCAGATGTGGATAGCTCAGCCCGGCCCCTTTCTCCGTGCAGAAGAAGCCTCATCACGGGCTTCTGCACGGGAGAACGGGCCTTGGAACTGTCTGGTGATTGAGACAATGCCTCAGCAGTCTCATCAACTAGTTCCAGCTGCCACCCCCACGATCTAAGCCGCCGCCGTCGGCGGACGCGGGACCTGCCCGCTGGGGGCGCCTCACCATGCCCACAGCCAGCTCTCTCGAGAGCTGACCGAGCGTGCTGCACTCCCAAACAGATCACACACATGGCGTGCGTGTCCCTGCCCGTGACATTTACCGAGGGCAGGGGTACACACACTGTCTGAGCTGTTCACTCGTCATTTCTTGTCTAAGGATCACGGTCTATTGTCTCTAACACACACTTGAGCAATTGTCTGAAGAGCGAAAAACTAGCGCCGTGGTGAGCGGCGCCCTTTTATACTTCCGATGCGCCGGCACGCATTACTCTGGCATTACGTTGCACCAATCAGGATTGGTCTAGTTTCATTCATACTTCAGAGCCGCCACGCCAAGGCGTTTCATAGTGTCGGTTTCCCGACGCAGTGCGAGTTCCCTCGAAAGGGAACTATAAGACGTTAATGTGCTGACTAACATAGTAAAAATAACTATTAAAAACTCTTTCTTCTCCTGTAAGACCAGACGCCTGAGTCTACACAAAAGACTAAACAGCCCAACAGTGAGCACAGTGTTGTCACCAGGATCAGTGAAGAGTGGATGTGATCTGTGTCGTGTCTGACCTGTCTGTGACGGCCGAGTGAACTCTGACCAAGTCTTAGACAAGCTGGTCTTGACGTTTTGCAGTTTTGATGTCAAAACTTTTTGATCTTTGGG
>JALDNG010001610.1:0-106156 GCA_024349245.1 Neodontobutis hainanensis
ATTTACATTTCATAGTATATTAAGAAGTAGGGGCGATAGGATAATGGCGGTATTGCTGCTTAAGTTCCCATTGATTTTTGTTTGGAGGATTCACATTACACTCACTGATCTCGGGTAGTATTTCCTTAAGAAAAGCCTGTGCATAAAAAAATAACTACGATGGGTTGATTTGTTTTTTCAGAAAGTTCTTTAATTGTGTAGTACCGCTGATTTTCGAAGCATTTAAAGAGTTCTTGGATAACCTTGATTGCTGATAAATACCAACCTGGTTTTTCTCGCCGCGTATCTTTTTATTTTCTTCCTTCCTCTTCTTGGCAACTCTAGAACTAACTCCATGGTAGGCCTTAGGTAGATAGCTATTAATCGGAGAATCTCTTATTTCTACAGGTTTTCCAGTGGGATTTGACTTGCCCAGAATAGTTTTTCTGGTTATAAAAATCCTCACCTTTTTAGTGCTAAATATTGCTGGGAAGGTAAAGGTCGGCAGTCAAATCTTTTGGATATTTTACCAATGAAATAGGTAGACGCTTGTTGAAATAAATTATTTACAGCTGTTTTGACACATAATTTGGGAGTCAATCCTCTCATGAGGAACATTAGCAAAATTATGAGGTAATGAGGACAGGTTCAAAGAGGCTATTTCTGTTTCGTTTAAGTATTCGGTATTTATGTCAGAACAGTCGAATTTAAATGTTAGCTTCATTAAATATTGACGAGCATACATTTTGGTTTTTGCTTCTAATTATATTATTATAAACGATTACTTATCGTGAACCAGGTGACCAACTAGAGCTGAACTTTTTTTTCTCATTATGCTTTCGGCCAAATATTTAGGAAACTTTTTATGATAGACACCAAACTTTTATCAAGTAAACATCAGAATTAACATCAGAGCAGTTAACATCAGATTTGCATTCGTCCATTTTATCTGCGCATGCTATTTTAATTAGTTATGTTTTTATCACTTAATTAACAAACTTTTATAATTTACATAGCTATAAAATTAATTTTTTGTGATATTCTAATTTAATAAAGGAATTTTCGCAACGTTAAAGAGGGTTTTATCTTGCTTAAAATAAATCTTTAAAGTATTTTGTAACGTTAAAAAATTCAAATATACCCCAAGATAGACGAAACTTTCGAAAGATTTTGCCTGATACACATCGGAAGGGCGATATTAACGTTTTTTTATTAAAAAGGCTAAAAATTATGGGTCGATATGGGATTAAAGTTTAAGAATTAAACACATCAACGAAGAACAAAAATTATAAAGTAACTCGTCCAGTTTCGTAAGATTCTGCATATTTCATATTTTATATCGTGAAAACGCAAACCGATTTCAAGCATTTGGTTTGTCTATCAACTTTAAGTCAAAATCGATTATCATTTTTGAAGTTAACATCAAATTCAGTGAGATAAAGAATCGAATCAAATTTTTATCATTAGTTGGGCGTGCGTACTGAACTAATTACCTATTTTTACGTCCATCGATTCGCTAACCTATTTTAACAACATTACATCTACAATGACTAAGTATTGTAATAAGATGTTTGTGGTTTACCTATAATCAACGATAATAAAATTGGCTAAAGAAAAATTCTAATTTACAATTAATGTTCATACTTGTAGTTCTTCGTAAAGAATTGGTTTCGAGTTGTTAACTAAGATGGAAGAAAAAGAATATTGATTGTATGAAAAGGTAACATAATTTCTTAATATTTTATTTATTCTGTGCTCGGATTGCGCTTTTAAAATTTTAAATCTTTGGATAAAAAATAATCCAGTCAATGTCAGACATTCTTCAAAAAATATTTAGAATTCAGAATGATTCAATAAAAATTGCATCAAATTTACCAAATTTTATTTCTAAAATGGTGAAAATTTACGGAATCACACGAAATAACTCGATGTTGATTTCGCCTTTCCTAAAAACTGAAGCCAGACTCATTTTTCTAAAAATAATAAAAAAAATTTATTAAAGAGTGCAATTGAATTATAAAATGTAAAATATTGGAAAGCTCAAATTTACCTAAGAGTTGAAAGAAAATTAATTTTTGTTGAAAAGCTATTTAAAATTTTTATAGTGTTTTTGTTAGTATGTTTTTTTAACTTTAATTTTCATTCATATTAATTCCTTATATTGAATCATTTTTCAATTTACAGGGATTTGCATCCATTTTCGTCAATTTTTCATTCATTTTCGTCAATTTTTTATTAATAATTTTAATACCTATTTATTTTATGAACAAAAAAAAAGTTAACAGCAGAAGAACGGAATCAAATAATAGTAAAATACAACGAAGGAAAAACGGCATCCGAGATAGCAGAATGGTTTAATTTTAAAAGAACAACCATATCAAGTGTAATATCGTTATGTCGGACAACTGGTAGGATATTGGCAAATCCCGAGGTGGGCCAAGAAACATAAAGTTAAACGAAGAGACGTGTTTATCAATAAAAAACATGGTTGATGAAAATGACCGTGTTACCTTAAAAGACATTCAAAACAATCTAGCCACAATTAATATTTCGGTTTCGAAATCCACAATTTGTCGAACATTAAAAAATTTCCATTATACTCTAACGCGAACAAGTTTAATACCTGAACGCCGAAATGATGCTAGAACAATTTAGTTAAGATATGAATATGCTGTGGCTTTTATGAAATTACTCGAAGAAGTAGATGATCGCCTATTTTTATTCATTGACGAAGCGGGATTTTGTGCAACAATGAGAGCTTGTAGAGGATACTCTAAAAAAGGAGAACCGGCAATTGTCTCCTCGCCTGGATTAAGATCGCGTAATGTTTCTCTATGTGCCGCAATTAGCAAGATCGGTGTTGAAAAATTTGAAACACTTCTAACTGCGTATAATACATTATGTTATGGCCAATATATGTGGAGATTTATGGTTGAATTGGCAGCAAAAAATATGAATAGAGTCGTTTTGATAATGGACAATGTCCCATTTCATGAGAGTGCCTCTATTCAAAAAATAATCGCTGATAATGGACATATTCTTTTGTATCTTCCTCCATATTCACCTTTTCTCAACCCAATTGAGAACTGTTTTGCCAAATGGAAGGATTTTGTTAAATATGCAGCACCACAAAATGAAAGCGTGTTAATGAATTTGATAACAGAGTGCGGAAATTCAATATCAGCTGACGATTGTTCAGGATACTGGCGAAACATGATGCAATATATATGAAGATCGTTGAATCGCGAAGTAATAAATGACCAATAAAATTGATTTCTATGACTATATATACACACTATTTGCTCATAAAACCATTGTTTTTTAAATATAAATTTTAATTATTAAAAAAAATTTTGACGAAATTGAATGAAAAATTGACGAAAATGGATGCAAATCCCTGTAATTTAAGAAATTAGTTTATGGGTTTGAAAACTCTAAGATTTTGGAATTATTCCCTTTAAACGTATCATCCAAAAATTCTACCAAGGGGCTAATTTTAGGACGACTATATTTTCAAAATCATATTATATTTACTTAACATGCAATCCCTAAACCTTTCGAATATCAATCAAATTTAAACTCTCCTCGTTGTCTTTTTAATAAATTCCAAATCCCTTATCTTAGTTTTTAACCCACAAATTCAATGAAATCGATGTTTATGAATCGGAAAAGCAGTTCTCTATTTTTGTCGTGTTTTTCTCACTAGTTTTATCTGAGGGAAAATATCTTGATCCCAAACACGACCGAATTGACCCATAACGAATTTCCCTTGATCCATATGTTTAATCTTCATCTTTTTTAATTTCAAATGATCTATTCCAATTTATCATATCACGAGAGATTATGTTTCATTGTTTTATAGGACTTCTTCTTTGCCTAGAGTACCATATTTCGACCTTGAGAGTTTTTGTCCGGTGTTTACAAGGCAAAACAAATATTTTATAAAAAGTTGAAAACATATTCGAAGTTTATCAGCCTTATTTGTGATTATTACGTTTCAAATGTAAAAAAAATAAAATTCGCATTCATGGAGTGTTTATTAATAATTTAATTGAATCCTGTTAACTGATATGTTTGCAATAATTAAGGCAATAAGTTAAATTCTAACACGATTGAATTAAAAATGTTGATTTCATATTGTATGCTCACTGTGGTCTGTTTGGCCATTCACTTACCCATACCGATATTGTTCAAGAAACGATAAAATCTAGTTTTAAAAAGAACGCAGAATCAATTAAGTTTATGTTGTTTTGTTTTAAGTTGATAACATTTTTATGTGAATGGTTAATAAATATACAAATAAAAATATTTCCTGTTTGCTCTTTTAAATAGAGAACGCCTTCTTTTCTACTTTTAGCTTGAACGTCCTGATTTTTATCCATGTGGAAGGTTGCAAGATAGTTTTTAAAAATATAAAAACGTAGCTCAAAAACAATTTACGGGGGCGTATATTTTGTTAACATGGAGAGTTTTTCTTATTAGCACTAAAAGTAAATATCAGTCACTTTGAAAGTGTATATATTTAAAAAAATTATATTATGATGGAATTTTGATTTTTCGGAAATACCTCATAAAAATAAAAGCGTAGATTTGAATATTGAGTAAAAATGTTAAAACTATGAAGAAAACCAAAACCTATTTCTAAACCTGAGATGGATTTCCATCAATCGAAGATTCTTTCCCGATTAGAAATTTTTAGAATGCTATACTTAATGTTCATTCAAATGGCGATATCATATGAAATCTATTTTGTGCCTAAGTACTGAGCTCGATCGAAAATTCCCATTATATTAAAGAAATGAGTATTTCTGTTAAAAAAACCGCATTTCGGGATTTGTAGTATCTCACATCTTTTACGATGTAAGATCTCCTTCAAACTGTATGAGCTATCTCTTTGAAACCAATGAGTAAATTATAAAACTGTTGAATATTTTCTGCATCAAAGTTCAAAGTCTTAACTATCTGCTATGAGATAAAGAGAGGGTAGATAATATATTTCCTTTCAAGATAGAATTTAATTATTCAAATCAGAGTGGCATGGTGAAGGAAAATATGACTTCAAATCTATGAATGAATTTCCTATCTTTAGTTATTTCTATTTTTGAGCACAGTTTCGCGGAGTTGCTGCAGAAAATCTAAGTGTTATTAGGCAATTTATAATTCATAGCCATATGATTTAGTCACTGCTACGCAACAATTTTACAAAGACAGACAAACAAAAATTTCTTCAATGATGAAATAATCAGTGATTTCAACATTGTATCAGTTGTAGTCAGCCCAAACGAGTTAATAGGAGAATACTAAATAAAAGAGCATGCGGAGGAAAGATTTGAAACCAATTTTAAATGCTGATGAAGATAAAAATAATTGACAGAATAAAAATGATATGGTTATTTATCAGAGGTAAAAATAATTTTGAAGACAAACAATATTTGAGAATTTGTTTATAATTTAAAAATGAACTGATTATTTTATCATAAATAAGCCTCCTCACCATGGTTTTGAATTCTATTCATCTCTTTACGAAAATGAAGTTTCTCTTTAACTTAACTTCTAACATAGATTTATGTCAAAAATAGCCCGGCCATTTTTAATTTTACATTATTCGAGGATGGATATTATTATACGAAAATATTTGTTTAAATAGACTATTATAACCGTATATATGTTAAAAATTAATATTTAACTCGTTTGATAGTTCATGTACTGAGATATAAACATCTACTGCACTTCCCTTGGTGACATGGTAGGTTGATATACACTTCTAGTAATTTGAAAAGAACTTTGACTTTAAATTGTTTCAGAAGTTATGAGAATCTGATTGTTATTCGTGCTGACAATTTTCCTTTGTGGTGGTTCCCGTCTCCTACTTGGTGGCAGCGTACTTACTCAGACGACTTCCAATTTCCATCTTAACTCTTTTTTATTATTATTTAAACTATTAAATCTTGTTCTATTCTATCATCACGCACTTTTATTTTTCTCTCATTCGTATGGTTTGCGATATTTGCGACCTTTGCTTCAATATGTTTGATTGTCAATTCTCTTTTCCAATAAATATGAGATTTTACATTTTGTCTGGAATCTTTTTAATACTCCTTTGCCTGGAAAGAATTTTTGATATTTGTCGTAATGTTGGACGAAATAATGCTTCTGAAACTTCAGTAAATATGCCAAATAGACGTTAATAATGTCTCATATTCTTGCAAGATCCATCATTTTACAAAGAAATTTGTCATTGAACCATTTACTTTGCTGTATCCATCAAGATAGAATAGATTAACGGATGATCCACCGAACATTGCTTCACAAGATTAGTAATTTGATTATGAATGTCTTGTTGTGTTTAACTAAATAAGATTATAGGAATCAAAGATTTCACATTTAGTGTTTCATTAAAAATCTTCCTATTTTTATTACAATTGTACGAATCGCTCTCATGACAAGCTAATTTCTTCGTGGGCAGTATGGTGTCGTTGTGTATTTACTTGACACCGAATACCTCGCAGAGTCTTAAATACAAATGATTCTAAATTGGCACCCTGATCAGACAAGAATGCTCTCGAAATTACAAACGTGCCCATTGATGTAATGAGCGCTTCGAATTTTGAATCTGTGGTTTGATTTTTTGACTGGCTTGCCTTTAACTATTCTTTGAGAAGGTCCTGTGTTACTCAAAATTATACCAATATTCACTCGAGACTGAAAGTTCGAGGGTATTAATCGATATAGTATCCCATGAGTTCCCAACAGAATAAGTTGTCATCAGTACTTTATTAGATCTTATAGGCGATTCTTGACGTTCCGCATAATTAAGACAGTATTATTTCCTTTCTTTCCTTATATTGTTTCCCTCACCTACCTTTCTGAAAATATCCAATGATTTTAATATGAAAAGGGACCACTCATTGATAAATCATGACAGTATTCAGAGACATCGCTATTCACAACAGATAGTATCAAAATATAAAAAAGGTTAAAGTCATCTGGCCAAAACGGAAGAATCGATATCTCAGTCCGTCTGATAAATTTATTCGGTTTCTTATCTTTTGTACGTTTTCAAAAAGGGACATTTACCACGATCAAATTTATTTCCATTTTTATTGAACTGTTAAGCTTTTTTAGAATTATACCAAGTCATTCACTTTCCTTATTTTATCAAACGAGAAAATTTGGCTATTTTTCATGAAACTGATAGTTCTAAACAAAGGATTGGAGTATGGATTTTTCTTCCACGTTTAATATGAACATCAAAGTTCAATTCATGCATTTAGATCACTCATCTACCTACTTATCCATTCGTGTTTTTTAATGAAATCCCCGTTTCATGTGTTCGTGATCGCAATAAGTTTTCTCTTAATTTTATAAAGACAAGTATGACAACCAGGCATTCTTACTAATAAGCTCCATAATTTTTTTCTTGCTCTGTAAAGACTCGACATGAGCATGACACAGGATGATACTGTTGTTCTAGTATAGATTATAAAGCTCCTAACTCATATCTATATAAACATAGAACGGCATGGAAAAGTTTGGATATTTTAGAATCAGTTCCGATGTTAGCATCTTTATGATTAAATTAAAGAATCAATAGCGATATCGTTCCAAGTAAACTGTTCTTTCACATAGATAATATTATGCAACGGCTTTGCAGTTTCAGCAAAATTGAGAAAAAACCTTCAATAATATAAGTTAAGAGTAAAAAAGAATTTAACTGTTTAGAATTTCCCAGTAAATCGATATACTCTGACAATCAGGTTTCATCCAATATTTATTAAAAGTTTGAAAAGATTGTAGATTTCATTTTTACATATTTGGGACTTTCTGAATTCAGTGTCAAACTTGCTCAATCTGATTTTTGGAGAATCGCCTTTAAGGTCTTTTGTGCTTTCGATTGATTAAGATGAAATGATGATATATTTAAGATATACAAGGACAAAATAAAATCGTCTTGTTAAATTATTCATTTGGATTTGAAATGTTCTATGAGCACCTGTAAGTCTAAACTCCAAAACTGTGAATTAAAACAAATAGATATCATTGCCTTAACTAATTGCTGAGGGATCTTGATGTTGATATAAAAATGGAATCTGCCATATTCCCGAATCTAGGTTCAAATAACTGAAAATGGGGCATCAATTTAACCTGCTTTGAATCCCACTTATTACAGGCAAAGTGTACGCACATTCTTTTGTCAACTTGTTGAGTTCTCTGTACTTAGTGCAAATTTTATGAGTTACATCACTCTCTGGAAGGGATACAACTGGGCAAAAAAGAAACTGTTACTCGATCTTATAATTCTTAAAGGATGGATTTCTCCCATTTCGTTTTTAATTCTATCAATATTATGAAACAGATTTAGTCGAGGAGGAACCTTACATACTTACACATGACAGATCTATTCGATGTTACATTTTCGATATCAAACCCGGCTATGTGGAAAACACTTTATCCTGTGTTATGAAGATATCAAAATATAAATGTGAATCTCGAGGATTCTTAACTGCTTGTCTTAAAAATAGACGGTCAACCTTCGTGCAAATCTTTAGGATATGTTGCTAAATTATTTACCGATAAAACTTCTGCTGCTTCAAGTTTAGATAAAATCTAACTTTTCCAGAATCAAAACTAGGACTGAAATTCTGAAAGAAATCTAGTTCGATAAATACTTTCCAAAAATAGAATTTATAACGATGAAAATAACTGGATTAAGTGATGCGAATCCATAAAGTATATATATCGAATGTTACAAGAAAATTAAGCTTCAAACTTTTTGCGTTTTTAAATTTTAGTCAAAGTATATAAGATGAGTAGAATGCAAAATCATGTGGAATGTATTTTGATTTAATATAGAAATAATAGAACCAGTGTCGATCATACCTCTCATAAGCTCCTTATCGATATGGAACTCAGCAGAAATAAGATTATGAGAATCAATGATAAAACAACTCTAAACCTGCTGTTTTCTTGAATTATATCAGCGATTTGAATTACTGGACGAAAACGATAAAATGAATTCTTCTGCAGCAGTTGAAAAAAGGTGCTTTTGAGTGTGTTTCTCTCTTCACAATGTAAATTTCAAATAAGTTGACGAGCAGTGACAAATAATCCAAAATTTTCAGTTTTTGCATCAAACCTTCTCATAAATAATTAAACCGCTGATTACTTTAGATGATTTGCTTCTCAGAATAAGTTTCAAATATACTCTAGGTCCCTGATAATGTTTTGAATTGATAAACAGCTTGACTACGCTATCAATTAAGTTGTCCGAAAGCAATTTCTCTGTTAGTGTTCTATCCACTCCAGAGAAGAATTTATCCAGGGTTTGAATACCTTTATCCGTTTGGTATAATTTCGAAAATGCATCATCCACCTATTTTCTGATCGTGATTATAATAATCTTACAATGTCTCGAGAGATGAAAACTTGAAACAGTCCAACTTCATCTTAGCTGTGCCCGAGTAAATTCAAAACAGAGACGACAGACTAGTGTTAGTTTCCCTTGAACGATACTCATACTCCAATCAAGTGTGAAATAGAATGTTAAAACGTTTTTTTCCCAAGATATTGTTAACACTAAAATTTTCCTTAATTCATAAACCTTTCTGAAATGAGCACAAAGCTCAAATTTCATCATTCATTTCCCTAAACCTTTATCTTTGAAGTATTTCAAGTTTAAAAAATCGTTTCTACATTTCGCTACCAATTTAAACAGCTAATATCTGTCTAACTCGCAAATAAGTTCATGTTCGTAGATTTAATCCCCCATTACCTACAGGTAGATCTCTGTTATACGTAAATCATATTTTTAGTTTATTTTTATTGAAAGTGTATGAATGTTTTTGAAGGATATTGATCCCATTTTCGTAAAATTTGAGGGATCGAGTATGTGTCATTGAACACGCAAATTATATGCATTTTAAAAGTAATTTATCTGATAAGCTGTATTCAAAATAAAACTCAAAACTCATTTTTTTCATATCTCACATTATACATTGTTATTATCTCGATACTTTTCTATTTGTTACCATTCTAAAACTGTGAGTTCGATGTGTGGTAAAAGAGTACCTTTGAAAATTATATTTCATCATTCTCACGTTTTAAAATTAATCATTATTCAAAAAGAACTTAACTTGACGAATGCAAAAGAGATTCTATCAAGGCGATGCTAGATCAATCAAAAATGTATTGTTATTCAGATACGTTAACTGCCTTTCTTGCAAAATATATAGATTTTTTTGAAGTCAATGTTCATAAATTTATCTCAGCTATTATTCTAAATAATTTGAGGTTTTACTTCTTAGGATCATAAATTTAATCTCGTGCTTGATTTATATATAATCCTGTTGAATTGCAAATATGCATTAAATTTGAAACGTTGCACTTTAATTCATTAATCATCCTCAATTTAAATTTTTATGCTAAATTAGTTTCATATTCTATTTTTTAAATGCTTAAATTTATCTTGGCGTGTATTTTCTAATTTTATCTATTTAAGTGTAGGAATACATTGATGTATTTATTGGAACAAGAACGTGTTTATATGGGGGTTAAAATCTGTATATTTTAAATGGGAATGTTTTAGACTTTTTCATTCGCATTTTCAAAAGATATGACTTAGCAGAGCTATGAATTTTCTATAGGTAAATTAAAATAAGAGATATTTGGTGTGTGGTATTCCTTACCTACATCGCACGAGGGAAATCTTGACATGTATGTCTAACAGAGCTGAGATGCTGATTGTTGTAAACTAGTTATAAGAATTGATTTAATGTCAGGAAATTCCCATTTAAATTTTAAAAATGGGCAAACTCATTTTACTGTATAAAACAACAAAAGCAATGGAATATATTTACTTTCCGTCTCATCAAAAAAGCGATTAAATTTAATCCGATAATTACTTTTTAACAATTTTAGAAACGATTAACTTGGATGTAACGACCTACAAAGATTTTTTATCAAGACTTAAAAATGAAGAAGACGACATTTTATTTGTTAAATAATAAGGCATTTTAAAAAAGGAGAAAACATGTTCAAACGGTTATATGATAACTCTTCTACATTAAAAAAATTAGAAGAATAATGGACTTAATTTCATTTGCTCCTGTTACTCCTGAAGGACGGAAGTTAGTTTTTGGACGGTACATTTTTTGAAGGAAATCATCTTCCTATTTTAAAAATTATCGATTTTATAAGAGACAATCAAAAATATGATGAGGTTCAGTTTCAATTAAAAAACAGCTCAAAGACATTTGTTGATGGGAAACAATTTTGCCGGGATGTAATGGCTAACCATTTTCTCCTTAATTATGTATTAATTTGATGAAATGAATGTCTAATGGAAATCGATGAGGCTCTGTAAGTGGAACGGAAATAAAATGTTTGCAGAATAATATCTCAAATATGCGTTTCATGTTCCTACGAAGTAGATTAAAAGTTTTGATTTTTTGTGGAAATAGCTGACCATTCAATGGATGCACACTATGCCTTACTTTGTTAACCTGTGTTGCCCCTATTAAATATAAATAAGTGATGCATGGAAACCGTAAGAAATATTAGGAGATGAAGGTTACACTCAAATAACAGTTAATACTTACCAAAATGTTAGGACCCTGTTACTATTTCGACGACCAAACCGTGTTGAAAGAGGTTGACAAATAGTAAAACAAACACGCAATGAAAGGTAGGGGACTCATCGATCCACACTTTCTTGTGGTTTAATTGAATATATGTGGAGAAAACGTTTCAAAAAATCTTTAAGTTATTTCATTCAAAACATCAATGAATTTTTTCCCAAAAAATTTAATTTAATAAGTTTAAACATTAATATTTATATCAGTTGGTAATTAATAATAGGATTAAATGTAATTGGTTTTTTAATTAGGAGGGGAAGTAAACAAGTGCCGAAATATGTAAGTTGATTGAATTAAATATTCTCTTAAAGGAAATGATTAATTTTATATATCTTTAAAAAATGCAGTTAAATAAAATTTAGTTTTTTATAGGCAGAGCGATCATTGTTATCGGGTATTTTGACATTTCTTTTTGATATTTTTGATGGGATTTAAATTCAAAACATTTTATAACAGTTTTAAATATATTTTAATGTCTCTTTAAATATTTTCATTCACGTATATCTAATTTTGAATTTTATTAATAAGATAATTCTTTGTTATAGCCAATGAGGAGTGATTTCCATTCACAAAATCTGCCATAAAAATTATTCAATAGATTTGAGGATAAATAATTTTATCGATATAAAATGGCACAAAGAAATTTATTAAGGTATTATTTAATATTTTACCTTTGATTTTCTATGAATGGTCTTCACCTAACATATGTCGTTAAAATAAAATCAAGAATTAAACTAATAAAATGATAATCATTTTATCTTATTTATTTATTTTGTTTTAAGTAATGAAATTCTATAATTTCAATTATTTTTGAATTTTATTAATTAGGATGAATGATGATCATTTCTTTTCATACTGTATTAATTTTAGCAAAGGTGGAAACTGATTTTTGTCCAAAATATACTAAAGTTATGAATTTTTTACAACTCTTGTAAAATTTAACCCGATTTGTAATATTTTCTCTTATTTTAATATTTATTTTGATTTACGTTTATTATTTGAAGTTTTTATCGTTTTGAATGAAACTTATAGAACAGTCTTTGGATGTCTTGAAATAGAATTTAAAAAATTTTTGAAATTGAATTTTTCACAGACTCTTGTAAGATATATCATGTGAATTTTTGAATTCACGAATATTCTCTTCTTGAATCAAAATATTTCACACACATTCAGAAATCGAACTTAGATAAAGTTCTTGACAATATGTTAAAATCTTCAATTTTGTATCAATACAGAACCTCAAAACGTTTTTCATTCATATAAATTTAAAATATATTCAGAGAAATTATTTAAAGTTTTTCGTTGATTTCAGAATGTAAAATCATAGACTCAAATACAAGATATCTTACACCTCTGCATATATCTGTTTCCATATATTCTTCCATTAGATGTATTTTTGAAATGCAAATGTACGTATTTGAAATTAAGTTTCATTAAATTGAGGTAGCCATACTTAAAATTTTACTAATATATAAATTAACTTTATTCATGTTTATGATTTACGAATTGATGGGTAATACTTTATTTTTACACTTAATATTAATTTTATTTCTGTTTTTAAAGAAATAATTTCAAAAATTCTAATTTATAAATGTCCAACATGCAACAATATACGTGAAATATAAGATATTTTTAAATTTCTACAAACTAAAAATTACTATCTATGTTTTATAGTTCTCTAATATTATTATACTTCATGAATCTTAGATTTTATAAGAAACTTTAATTTGAAATATTTATTTAAAACTAAGTTTAAATTAAAATTACTTATTTGATCATTTTTAAAAGGATATAAGAATGTTAACATTTTTATATTTGTCTTTCAAAATTAATTTCCCATTTAAAACAAACTAAATCTAAATATTGCTTTTTATTCGAAAAATTAAAAAATTTATGTTTTCGGTATAAAATGATTGTTATCATCTCACACCTTAAAAAATTTCAAACGAAATAACAAAGATCAAAATTAAATTTCTGTAAGGCGTTTTGAAGACAGAAAATTATTTAAAGAAGAAATACAAAAATTCAATTAACTTTATAATCTGTGTTTTTGAAATTCTAGATATTTTCAAAATTTATTTTCATGGTCTTACTCTAATTATAATATAAATGGAATATTTATTCTCTAAAAGACATTCAAAAAGCCTTGAATTTTCTAAATTTTTATTTTATTGATGATTAAAATACTTTATTTTTAACTATTTAAAAATCTTCAAGATACATAAACCGCTTTAATCAAAAATATTTAAATAACTTCTTTATTGTGATCAAACAACTCATAAGGTGTTATTATTAAAATCATTATCGAGTCTATTCAAATTAATTTAATTCAGTCTTATTTTTTCTGTAATTTTTTATTTATCATTCGAAATATTTCATGATTTTTCTTTTAGTAGATTTAGATAATTAAAATAAAGTATATGTTTAATTAATTAAAAAATATAAAAAGATAGGGTTTATAGCTTTAATTTTCAGATTAATATTTTTTGTTTAAAAAACTTAATTAGTTTTATAATTCAGTCATCAATTAATATTCAGAGAGATAATTTTCAATAAATAACAAAATTATTATTTTTATAGACTTTCTCAATTATTCTCTCTCAATTCTGGGCTACAATTTCCCAACTTTTAAGCGTGTCTTTAAATCGTGAACATTCCTTCATTTTTGGTTCTAGATAGCTAAGAATATAAATATTTTTTTATCATTTCATGAAATTTGAGAAATATAGTTGTTAATTTTTAATTAAAGAATCAAAAATAATGTAATAATTTTATTACTTAATTTTATTAAAATTTCGTAAAATTTTAACTCTTTCTCTCAACAATCAAAAATAAAAAATACTGTGTTATTATTCATATTCGTTTTGTTTTTTTAAGTTAAAGTTATTTTTAACTGTTAAATATACAATCAATACCATATTAAACAGGAAAAATCTTGGAAACACGAAGTTTAGTATTTATCTTCGGTTTATGTAATTTATATGAATTTTCAATTTACAATTTGAAATAAAAAATTAATAACTTAATTGGCCATTTGATTTAGAATTTATTGTGACTGAAATCAAATATATCGTATTTTCAAAATATATTTGCTCATTTCCTGATTAAAAATCAGAGTAGATTCATGACGAATAGTTGCTGACAAATATATCTTTTATTGTATCAACAATGGTTAACTTCTGTTTGGGTGAATCGAATAAATATTCGAAAAGAATTTTGCATATTTTGTCTTATTAAAAAGTATATATATTTCTGAGATGATAAATATTTCTCATTAGTTGAGAAAAATACCTGAAAAGTGGAAAATATTTATAATTTACTTGCAAACAGCTCTGTATACACTTATAACATCAAACTACACCCGATTATGATGTACGAATCAATGTTGAAAATAAAAAATAAATATTAAGTAATATAATTTTGAACGTAATTAAATAAAATATAAAGTTGACATATATGCGAATATTAAAAAATTGTATAAGGATTTTTCTCAATAATTTTTGAAGAGTTAAATATCAAGAAAAATACTCATCAAAAGCTCAAATTTAATGATGTTGTAAATCTTTCCTTTAAATATCTTTCTGTTGGACGTTAATAATATTTGATTCTTCACGAGTGAAAATTACCTATTGAAAACTTTTGATCAGAGGTTTGATTTCAACAATCTAAATCTTCATCGTTAAATTACATGAGCAGTTATTTGTAACTGTTAAGGCATTATATCAAGAATTTAGATCTCTGTTAAGTTTTTAAATTAAATGATGATACATCAATTAAATGAGCAGCTCTATGAAACAACCCCAGAAAGTGAAAAAACCATTGTATATACTCATATTTTTAGTTTCGAATAATTTACGTTTCTGACGATAGATATTCGAATTATTTTTTTAATTATATAAAATCAAAGAATATAATTAAATTAAAAATGTAAGAAATCAAATACTAGATTTTTATGCATGAAATTTTTTTCGGTAGATTTATTTTACATTTTAATCTTTGCCGTTGACAAATATAAACAGAATAGAGGTTTAGAAATTTCTCATTGAGTAATATCTTTGCGTTCTTATTTCATCAGTAAAAAAGGGATATAGATGATAAAATTGTCTTTTAAGATGCAATTTCAAACAAACATAGTTTTTAAACCAGGTAATATGTTATTATTTAAATGTAAATAGATAATCATATATATTTGCATGCAAACCCTCATTCTCTTAGAGACCAAATTAAAATTTAAATATTTTAAAGTGGCCAGTAAACTTCATTAATGGAATATATATTTTTGAATTTGACAAAATATTAAAATATCATTCACACTTAAACAAAAAACTTTTGAAGTACAACTTAATATAATTTTTGAATTATTTTTTGACATTATTTGTAGACTGTGATATAATATAATATGTAATATTTTTAGAATGTTTAATTGTGCAAAACAAAATATCAATTGATATTTAAAATATATGCTCTTTTCTTAACCATTCTATATATATTTATGTAAGCATGGAAGATTTTTTATGAGCTTGATTATAGTTTAGGAATTAAAATGTATAGATATTCTTGAAGGAAAAATTCTCATACTATCGGCTAAATTAAACATTACAGCTTGATCAAATATATTATTTTCCCCTATCTAGAAGTATTACGAAAGATTTTAATGGTTTACATTCCATTTTAAATTTTCATGACATTTTCTCCGAAATGATGAAAACTAATTTTTGATAGTTTGTATGATCCTAATTTTACAAGTTGTTAATTTTATTTAACTAATCTCCATACATGATAGCATCAATCGTTAATTTTTGGATTAATCACAGTAATAAAAACTTATGTATGTAATTAAAATCTCTTGAAATGAGTGAGAATGACATAAAATGCATGAAAATTTACCTATTTTAGTTATTATGAAAAATACTGACTTAATTTTAATATTAAGTTAAAATGTTAACATAAATCAAAATTAAAGAAAATTAAATTTCAATAATAACATAATATCGTTCGATTTTTTAGATCAAATGTAAAAAAAATTACTTACTACTCTATTAAATTTACACATTTAAAACATAACAATGCAAAAATTTTCACATCGATATAATGTGCCAAATATTGCATATTTAATCTAAAACATAACATCAGTTGATATATTTTTAATATCGACAACCTAAAATATAATTTTGATAATTAGGATACCAAGAATCAGTGATTTATTTTTCATCAATTTTCCAAATATATGTGTAAAAGAAAACTATTTTTTCTCATAAATCATTTCAATTGTTTAGTTTCGAATCGCTTATAAAATATACGTGGAGAACTGGACAAATATAAGGGGTGACGTTTTAAACATAAAAATGATTCTTATGATATTCATAGAATTTTTCAGAAAGAGTCATTTTTTAAAACATGTTGGCATAAATTTGTAAAAAACGGTCGTCGACTTTCAATACTTAACATATTAAATTGTATAAATCCTGAAAAAACTCAAAAAAAGAGTAAAACTATTCTCTTCACATCAACATCAATACATTACATAATCTATTGGTCAGAAAATGGTAATTAGTTTTTTTTTGACGATAAAGATAAACAGTTCTGATGTAGTTTATTTTTGAATTTGAAAAATAATATAAAAATAGCTACGATTTCAATTTAGATTTATTCTTGATTTGTGGTTTTCATACAATCAAGGAATTATCTATCTAAACTATATCATATAAAATTGTTAAATAAAATAATGATAATTGCATACTTTACGAAGTATCTAAGTCGTATAAAATTTTTTTAGACATTTATAATGGGCTCGAGACCAAAAATTTGAAATATAAAACTAAACTTAATGACAACGGAGTATGTGATTCAAGATAAAAAAAAGTTTTTTTAAGCCAATTCCTTTCTTTTCAAGTTCATAAATATTTGAGTTTTAAAATTAAATTATTTCCTTTCTTCAATAAATTTTAGATAATCTGAAAACGCCACTATAAAAATTAAATTTTTTTTTGCATTTTTTCACAAATTATTAAAATGTTAACTTTTTCAAAATCAACCGTTTATTTATCAAATAAAAGATTTCATTATTTTTTCACTAAAATTTGGATTACAAAAACAGCATATTATTTCATAATTTTATAGTTTACCTAGACTATTGGATTTTGATGTTATTCTAGAGAATTACTAATGTTTCTATTTTATCAAGCAAGTTTATAATTTTCTATTTCAAAATAAAATGAAAAAGAGATTGATATAAAATGAATAAATAAAAAACAGACATTTTTGATGAAAGTTTTTAACATAACAAAGGAGGATTATTATATTATGAGCTATTGTTTAAAAAGCGCATGTCAATTTATAGAAATTATTCTTTAACACGTTCACGAATTTATCTCATTGAGCTTAAATCCTTTTTAAGAATTTATCATCTTTCTGAAAGTAAGAAAATAAAATATTTTAGAATCTAAGTACACACGAAAAAATGATTTCCGCAAAAACAAACAATATTTAAAAGATGTCTATCATTCCTTTTACAATTATTGATTTTGCAGATAAATTTATGAATTATTTAGGTTTTTCTTTTTAGTAATATCATTTTGAATTCTTAAAACAAACTAATATTGAATTTGAGAAAAAGACATTCAGCTATGATTTAATATGTGATTAAATCAATAAAATATAATTTTAAGGTGTCTGAAAATATAATCGAACATTATTAAATATTGAGTTTATCGATTTTGAAATTTGACGGTTCAACCTTCATAAATAAATGATTTAGATCACATTTTCTTTTGTTATATTGTTTATTTATTCGAAATCACGAAAAGGACGTTAATAATATTTATTTCATATCTGTGAAAAGATGACACAGGATTTAATGGTAGAAACCGAAAACCATGACAATAAATTAGAGAAAAAGAAAACAACTGTAAATGCTCAGCTTTTATCACCTGGGATAGGCTTCCTTCAGGCTAATTTTTCTTCATGTTCCTGCCGAAAGAGACGCTTTGCAACGACATTTGTAGCTGGAGTTTTGGGGAAAACGATCAATGCTATCTTTCTAGCAGACACAGGTTCATGCAACACCCTGATCAATATGGGAACATGGAAGAAAATTATCAAGGATGATAAAATTTCCTCTATAATCTATCAAAGTAATCTTAGGTTCAAATCGAGCAACGGAAACAATCTTTTGTGTATTGGATGTGCAGATATCAGGCTAACAATTGGAAAACTAGAGATAGTGCATCAGGCTTATATTATAGATGGAGATTGCCATAGCTTCATCATGGGCTGTGATTTGATTTCCAAATTGAATGCAAGAATTGATTTTCGACTGGAAAAATTTATTGTTAAAGGAGTTGAATATCCTCTTCTGTCAGTCATCACACATTCAGAACCTCATGAAAATACAACAAATTATTCTCACCATTTTTTATGAATACTGGTAATATTTCACGGATTTATTTATTTTTTAATTTTGACCGCCTTTTTTACATCATCAGATACAGGTTTCAAAATTTGCTATTTTTCATTAATGCGATGGGTTCAAGTACCTGATGGAATTATTCAAAATTATAGCTTTTTAATTTTCATAGAACTGTTAAGAAATATAGAAAAGGTATATTATAAGTAATAGCACCAGTTAAGTGTTATTGGTTGATTATCTATTTTTCATTTGTTCTTATATCAATAAATAATTGTAAATCTTATTAAACCATATTAAAAAAGGTTATTTTTCGAAACATCAAAAGTAATGGAAAATTTTATAAAATAACAAGTTTTTAAACTGTTTATTCGGATTAATTTAATAATATTATTTGCTTCTCATTTAAAAACAATACAAATAAAAAAACTACACGCAACATGTAAGAACCTGGATATAATAAAATATATATGTGAATTTTAAATATTACTTTGACTTCATTAAAGGTTTTAACCATTATTTTCACTTTAGCTCGCTGTTTCGATAATATATGTATTAATTTCTTAAAATCACATTCAAAAGCACATAGCTGTTTTCAATTTAATTGATCTCGATCATCAAAAACAACGGAAAAGGTCATAAGCGAAAAATTTTTAAAAAAGATTTTTTTGTAAATTTAAATATGTTTTATTCCTGAATGTTTAAATTAATTGTTCAGAGATTTTATCCAAATCAAAGATAAAAATAAAACGTTAATAGTCAAAGCTTAGAATTATTTTTTTAACAAATTTTTCAAATACATGCAATCTTTCAGATTTTCAAAATCAATGATAATATTCATTTCAGCTTTTTAAGAAAGAGTATTTTTAAATTTAAAACTTCAAAATGATTTTAAAATGATCAGTCGTGAATGAAAAATTTTTAACATATTTGATACACTTTATTTATTCCAAAAGCCTTTTATATTACATTTATATATATCAATCGTGATTCATTTATTTACAAAATCTAAATTTATTAAAATTCGTTTTTCTTGCAATAGCATTTGAGATGAAAATTTATTTGATTTTAACACAAGAATGTTGAGGCTTACCTTAATTTTCCTACTCTAAAATAACAATTTAAAATTTACCTGAGAAGCTAACAGAACTTAGTGAACAAAATAATCGTTCTATACATGAAGGCTGATTTATTATATTTATATGATAAACAGAGAATAGGTGCATATAATTTTGATATATTTTAATAGTTCATTGAAATGAAAAATATTTTTTTATAATTTTGTAAATATATTTCACAAAATTAAACTGAAATAAAACCACATTTTAGAAACAAATAGATAGCTTCTAATGTGTATTTGATCAAAGTAAACTTTAATTTCATAATATATAATGTTTGAACAGATCATATTCAATTCGCTAAAAAAGGTTCGATTCACCGTTATATTTTTTCTTCTTATCTCAAATAAAATAATAAGTTTTAATCTTTATATGATACGTAAAATTAATTAAAATTTTTTTTTAATATTAACAAGCAAAAATATGGTATTTCACATAAAAACGCCGAGTCTTAAATTCATATAATTTTTTTATTCTCAAAAATGTCTTATTTATTTTTTCGTAAATTATTTGACCTCATTAAAAATTTACATTTTTACACCCCTTATATAATATTAGTCATTAAAATGTATAATAACAAATTATCCTCAGTAAAATTATACGCACACGATTTCATAAAGAATATTCAGATTATTTAGCATTTTTTTGCTGAAATAACTTTGTTTCTCTAATCAAACCTTAGATGAATGGTACTTTTTCACCGAGTAACAGAGGAAAACATTTTCAAATATTTTTATACCACTATTTGAAATATTTTTAATTGTAGATATTTTCAAAAAAGTTATTTAAGATTTAGAAAGTCGGTAAACTATCTTAAAACTAAAATCCAACATTTTCACACAAACTGATCGTTTATGCGTCAGTTTTGTATTTCTAACGTTCAAACGTTTCGTTTGTCTAAAACCCCCAAAAAAGTTATCCTCAAAAGATATTTTTCAAATAGTTAATAGTGATTTTCCTTTTTAGATTTGTATTATTAGATTTAAAAAATGAAAAATAATAATTATTATGTTTAATAATCAAAAACAAACTTAAGAAGTGACATATCGCATAATATCGAATACTGAGTAAATTTTTTTTCTATTGATAGGTTAATTGTGATAAAATAAGTATTTATATTCCATTATAAATGATTTTATATTTAAAATCGGAAAAAAATTTAATATCTGTTACATAGATACCTTCATAAGTTGATATTTACAAAACCATATTGATCCTATATTCTAACGGGTAAAAATTTAATCTCATTTTTACTATAGAAAGTTATACATCTTAAGAAACTTCAAATGCATTCGAATATTCTACATGTTTCGAAAAAACTTTGATCATCGTTTCGAAAAAACTGTAAATGTTTTATTTTGTCAGTAATATTGCTTTTATTAACCGTTTTTGAATTGGTTTAAAAAAAGTAATATTTGTAATTGTAAAAAGATTAATTTGATTATTTTTTAATACATTGAAAAGGAGGTCAAATTTTATTATATATTTTCATTGAATTATATACGTGATACTTGCCATTATACAATACCGAAATTTTCCAAACAGAAAAGAGTACATTATTTATAAAATCGTTGTTTTTAGGATTCTTTGAAATATTCAATCAAGATATTTTTACAAAAAATTAACATAAACAAATTGAATTATTAGTATTTTTGATTTATTTGAAGGAAAAAAGTTAAAAATTTTTATATTAATGATTGACATTTCAATATGATTTTAATTTCATCATCGTCACAAATAAATTTTTAAATTTTATGAATTATGAACAATGAAAATATGTAAACATTTTATTTAGATTCATATGTACAATCAAAAAATTATTATTCGGATTTAAAAATAAATCTTTTTGATAGAACCGATGAAAGGATATAAGTCAAACAAGTACACAATGTAATCAGTGATGAATAATTACAAAAAGTCGAAATCTGAAAATACAAATTTCATCAAATCGATATTTTATCTTCTTTTTGAGATAATGTGATTTTTATTTTATTGTCATACACGAATATCAGACAATATTTATTTGAAATATTTTAAATTGAATGAATTTAAAATTTTCTTGTTACATCTCATTTTGTAACAATTTGTTCGGTTTAATTGAACCATTTTTATGTTTGATTTATATGAGATAGGTTAAATTTCCGCAAGTTAATTGTTTTGTATCATAAGAATATATGAGCATTAATTACGAAATAATATTGATAAATGTGATGAGAAATAAAAGTATGGTTTATTATTTATTTATCTAATGGATATTAAGAGTATGAGCAGAATCTATTCAAAACTAAAGAATAATAAAAAACTAACTTTAAATATTCAAAACTAAATTTAATTCTATAAAATACATCATATTTGAAACAACGTATTGAATTTACAAAGATTTAACAAAATTCATATTTGAAAATACTCAAATTTAAACTTGAAATTCGAGAATTAACATTTATTTAATATTCAAACGTAAACAATATTTTAAAACGTAAATACTCCCATTTAATATTATGTAACATTTACAATTTGTAGATAAAAGATTAGACATAAAATGTTCATATAATATTCAAATATCTTCAATATATATTTTTAGATTTTTATTGTTGTAACGTCATTTATCCACTCAAAGTATTTTAACATGCCAAATCCAAGAAAATCCAAATATGTTAAAATTAAATCTTTCCTAGACAAAGAATTTTTAACTATCTCATACACGTTAAAGGTAAATCTTTAGGAAATTTGAATGATTAAGCTCTTATTTACAAATCAATAAAATATATGTATTTTAATTCGATCAAAAATTTTAAAAGTTTATTTTCTATAGCAGTAGATGAATGAATATGAAAAACACGACGCATTATATGGTTATTTTTTGATTTTTTACAAATTATTTGCTGTAATAATACTTCAAAATACTACTTCTTTTATATTTCGAAATAACAATCATATTTTAGATGTTTAAAAAGTTTGTTTTGTACATTCTTTTGAAAATTACACAAAAAAGTCTAATAAACCTTCATAATGAGCTTGTTGACAATTATAAATTTAAATTTTGGCATTCAGAATTTTTTCAAGGTCTTTATATCGTTTTCTTTATATTATATTGTGTTTTAAATATTTAAGATTAAGAATCATTCACTCAAAGACACCAAAATATTAAAGAATTTCGAGAATTCCTTCATATTAAAAATTTATTGTTATTTTATACATTTCTGAACAAAATAAAATTTTGAGCATTATATTGGTTCGAGATTATAATTATTTTTCTATTTATGTAAGGTTTAAAACTTAAAATATTTTTTCAATCATTAAAGATATCATCTTATAAAATATAATTTTTATCATTGTTTTGTTGTTAAATTTAAGATTATCATTTTAACGAAGATTGCATTTGGATGTTATTTGTTTTCTTAATACCCTTTTCATTGTTAACCTTTTATTTTTGTTCGGATTTATACATATATCAATCATATAAACATAATTCAACTTATTAATCAACACATATGTTCATAACTATCTATCAGGCTAAATTAAAAAAAAATACTTTTCATTGACATAATAATAATATCATTCTTTCACAAATAGTGAATCTTTAAAAAGCTTTGTTTGACTAACAGTTTTTTCTCAATGAAAATGTAATTATTGAAACTATTCATGATACAAACTTTGTTTGGATTATGTTTGCAGTTTATATATTTTTAGTGAAGTTAGAAAAATTAAAAAATATTTTTTACATATCATTTAAATAAGTTTATTTTATCAAGTTGTACTTTTGTGAATCTTTATAGAAGAAATCGATTATGGTAAATTAAATATGGGTTTAGAAGAACATGAGAAAAATTATACTTTTAATCAATGTGAAACTATCTGAAAAGGTTTAAAAATTCCTTATCATATGATTCTTATATAGTGATATTCCAACATTATCTTCACAATCAACAAATAATTGAAAAACATAATAAAAGCTGATTAACCGATTTCAACTTATTAATAATTAAATTTTATACAAATTTTTAATTGTAAAAATTTAAAATCCACTTCAAGTATTTCCTTAATTACAATTAAAAATATAAGTGTCACTTTATTTGATTATTTAAAATATTTATGATCAAAGAATCATCATGAGTTAACTATATTCCAACATATTTAAAAGTTTTCAAATGTCATATGTTGTTTGTGTATGATATATCATCTCAGTATTTCTAGTATGTAACAATATTCAATTTAAAATTTCTGAGTACTGTGAATTGGGTATTTTCTAATTTTAATTCTCCTGTTGAAAATCAACAATCACTGATAAATGTCAAAAATAACTTTTAAATAATTTATGAATATAACTGTGATTAAGAGATTAAACGTTATATCTAAAGACTATTCATTGTTACGTATCTATGGTATATTTTTACTCCCAGATATTTAATTTTTTCGGAAGATTAATAGCTTTTTATTTTATTTTAGAAATAACAAAGCTTGGTATTTTCTTTTGCAATGTCATCGAACGAAATGAAGAAGAAAATTTCTATTGCTTGAAAAAGGATCAAATGATGTGTGAAGCAAATCATTATTTAATTGATAAAAATACTTGATAGCTCAATTATTTAAATGTTTAAAATTTTCAAGAAAACCAATTAATCAGTGTTTAGAATTAGAATTTATCAGTCAAAAATACTTAAGTTAAACCACAAAAATCGGTTTATGAAATATAAACCTTGATTTTTTATTCAATATAATGATAAGGATCAGCAGTGATTTACGGTTATACATGATCAATGACCATTTATAAATATTTTTGCAAGTATTTAGTTTTTTAAAATTTATATTTTGACACATTTTCAATTCTTTTTATTCAGATATCAGCATTAATTTGAATATTTCTTATTATTCTCGATTCTACTTCAAGTTATTCAATAAATAGATGATCATTATAATATAGTTTTAAGCTTATACCATAACAGAATTCGAAAATCTTCTTGGTATCTTTAACTTTCAACAACCAAGTAAATTTATATTTGAGTCTTTAGATTGAAACATCAAGTTATGTGGTTTTTGAATTTTTATTATTTTTGAAGTATAACAAAGAATATTCTATTTTTAAAGTTATTAAAAAATTGATACAATCAAGAAAATGAGAGTTTGAGATATAGCTGGTTCTTATCGAAAACAGAAAGCTTATTTGGATAGGTTCATAAGCAATATAAAATTCCCGTTTGAGAAATCTTGATTGAGATTAATAATTCTAATATTCATAAAAAGGTGATTATGTTTAATTTATTAAGAATACTTGATTTCTGCGCTGAAAAATTTGAAGCATTTTAAATCTTTTAAAATTTTTAAATTTTATAAATTTTATAAATAGAATTCGAAGAATAGCAAGATTACCCATTCACTAATTTCGAGCAAATATATGAAAATAGTTAACTTGGAAGAATCAACAAAAATGGTTGAATTGAAACAATTAAATAGGCTTATGAAAGGTAAATTTTTGATACTTCTAAAGCGAAGACGAGTTGTAATCTAATGTTTTATAGGGAAAATACTTTACAAAGAAAATTTACTAAACTTTGTTAATTCTTTCAAAAACTGATTTCCTTTTAAAGCAAGGATAAGCTTGATTCTATTTCATAAAAACCATATTTAAATAAATAAAATCTATCAATCTACTATTTGGATAATATATAAATTTTAAAATGAAATTCTATAACCTTTAAAAATTTTAAACTTTAAAATTTCAATAAATTTTATTTTATATTTTCTCTTTTGAAGAATTACACATATTCCCTTTTCTAATTGATCTATTTTTAAAAAATTAAAGCATCGAGGATATAAATATAATTTTCAATGTAATCGAGGTGATTATACTTTGGGTCATGACATATACTGACTTTTAAATGACGATGAAAATAGAACATTATATCAACCAACAGTTTTAGGAGTAAAATAGTGAATAAAACCATATTTGTGGTAAAAAAACAACTAAAATACTCTTTACGTTGAATTTTATTTTTCAGTGTTACGTTTTCACAAAATATATTGTGACAATATTTGAAAACTTTGAAGAAACAAAATGATATTTTAAAATTAATATGATATATTTCAAAAAAGTTGAATAGTTTGAAGAATTAAAGATGAGTTAAAATTTTTTTGTTGGTTAGATTATAGTTTCAAAAGTTTCTGCCAGTTTGGTCTGTAAGCATTAAAACGTCGTTTCAAGTTTTAATTTTTTTAATAAATTAGTTATTCAGTGAAGTTAATAACATAATTGTTTGTTGTTTTCGTTATTTTTTAAAGATTTCCTTGATCACAAAAATTAATTTTATAATTATGTTTGAGAGGTAAAACTTACAATGTTTGAAAATTATATGAATTATACTCTTATAAATTATTATTTTTACATTTGAATAATTCTCCAAAGTTAAAAATTAATGAAAGATTATTTAAAAGCTCTATTTATTGACAATGAGAAGTTTAAATATATTTTTTATTTCAAATTATTTTGATAAGATTTTAACGATGACATTTGATCCTATTCCAAATCTCGCGCCATTATAACATGATGTCACAAAAAAATCTTAATGTGTTTTAACTTCTTTAAACATGTTATCAATCTTTGAAATGATCAATAAATTTCTTATAAATCCAATATCTTTTTTATTTCAATGTGTTTTTGGCCAAATTAATTAAACATAATTCTTGTAAAAGCAGAATAGATATTTAAACTTATAAATATCTTTAAATATCTATTATCTGTTAAAATTATATCTTAATTTTAGAATTTGATCTTATTTATCATAATTTGAACAATTTTTTATTGGACTACACATAAAATTATTGTATAAATTATAAAATGAGAAATATTCTTATTCAATATATTTTGTTTATGAAATACATAATCATTATGATGTATACTTAGCTTAACATAAAAAAATTAAATTTAGAAAATGGTATTTTCGATTTGACGAGTTTAAGATAAACATTTATCAAGGAATGCGTACCCAGGATAATTTTCAACATCATTTTTACATATTCTTTGATCTTCGATGACAAAGATTTCCCATTTTTATCAATTTATAAACATTAATGATTGAAATGGAAGATTTACCATCCTTAATGTCATAAGCGAAACATTGTTTTTAAATACAAATTCAGAACTATGAATAGTTAAATAAGAAGACAATGAGATGAAAAACACTGCAACGATTCTTAATCAAACCCAAATTATTCTCCATCGATAGCTTAATATTTTTTTAAATAAATATTAGAAGTAATGTTAATTTATTTTTTTCATTCAGGCTTATAATTTATCTTATTTTCAAAATCTACGGTGTTTTTATCATTGACAAATTGAAAAATGTCTTTTATCAAAAGCCAACAAGAAAATTTATTTTAATATTGTTTTGATTGTGACGAAAGAAATTTACATATATTTAACCATATAACATTTTAGATATTTTAATATTTTTGACTTATAAATATAAAAGATCCATCAAAATCTTAAGAGTTACCAACGCGACTTTATGAGTTTAAGGATATTTATTTTAATTCTATCATCAGTTTGTAAGTTATTTCGTTAATTAAATTAAATTTTGCATTTAGTGAGAATCTTCATTCATTAATGTTCAATAAACTATTTTTGTTGAATATAACTCAAATTAAAATCGAAGCTGTTCATTAGAAATTCTAAAATTGTTAGAAGTGTTAATAAATTCGAATATTTTTTAAATTAAAAAAAAAATCGTTTATTGTATCATTTAATGCTGATCCAAAATAAACTCAGAGTTGTTATTGTCGATTTTTTAAAAGAAAGTAAAAACAGTGAAGTATTTAAAAACAATGAATTCATTCTATTTAAAATTAAAATAGGTTCATTCTCAAAAATGATTTCACATCAACATTAAAAAAGATTTCGTTTTCTAAAAACTAGGACCCGAATCGATAACATCAATTTAATTTTTTACTTAACCGAAAGTAAACTTAAATTTTGTAGATATTCATCATTAATATCAAAAATAATACTTTAATATCTGAAATAAAATATTAAAATTTAAATCTACTTTTATATTTTTAGGTTTAAAAAACAAGAAAATCATATATTTGATGTAAATTTTACTCTTTGATATTTGAATGCCAGTGTATTAAGATTAAATTAATATTACGAGACTATATTTCCCACAATGGTTCCATTTCAAAAATAATAATTCAAAAGACTTAATGACAACATCGGAATTTTAATTTCAAAAATTCATTTTAATATTTTGAAAATAATTCTATTTTAAAATTATATAATACCTCTTTAAGTTGATTTTTATAGATTTTTGATGTTCATATAAGCCAACTTTAAAGAAAACTAAATCGAATTAAATTTATATCAGAGATAATATTCTAATCTTGTGGAACTTTATCACATATAATTTAGGTTACACTCAAAAGAATACAGAGCGTAAGACTGTTTATGATCAAAGAGATATCAAACGAAAATTGAATGATCCAACAAGTTATATGGTATATATTCATGAAAATAAAACAAAATTTTACGATTATGTAATTTTAATTATTTCATTTTATGCCCAAGATCAAAGTTTTTATTCAAGTCTAATGTAATAATTATCTTTGGCAGGAAAAGTGTATAATCAAAGGACTGTGTTCCTGAACACTTTTTTTATTTCAATTAATAGATATTTTATTTTTGTGAAAATTAGATATAAAATCTAAGCTTTAAAAATTGATGAAATATCAACTCTTCAATGCTAACATATCAAAAATTTTTAAAATATTTTCACCTGTAAAATTTAATAAATTTCAGAGTATAAAATAAAATCATTTTTAATTCACTATGTTATGATGAATAATATTTTTATGATATAAATTTTAAAAATTTATTTATTTTTCAATTTATATATTTTAATAGAGAATAAATATTCTCGAATTTTCCATCAATTATTATCACGTTAAAATCTTATTTCTTATTACTATTTTCTGAGGAACCTTTATCTGTCAAAACCTTTAAGATTAAAATTTTAACTTTTCTCATATTCTTTTTGATTAAAACTATAATTGTTTTAATTTGTTCAAACATTTATCATATCCTTATATTTTTGCTGAGATCGTTAAATGACATATTATATTTTTTAACTTTAATATACATTTGAAAGAGATATGTTATTAAATCTGAAAACATTTCGTTAAAAATCAAACTTTGATAAAATATTTGTAAATAATATATTTATTAAAAAGATGTAAATATATATTATAAACATAATTTTTACTTTCAAAAGTCTATCTGTTGACTTATTTTTCACGGTATATACATTAAACTTTTAGCTTTATTTTGAAAAAAGGCTGATAATAAACCGTTGTTTTAAATTAGATTCTTTTTTACGTTCAAAGTGACTCTGAAGTTATGTGAAAATTAAATTAAAATTCATTCGTAAAAATAAATTTTCAAAATTTTTGAAACTAACAAATTTAATATTTTTTAAATTTACACGAGAATATAATTTCGTTCTCTTTGAAGAAAAAAATAATCATTAACAGAATATTCCATGTGGTATACGGTTTAATTTAATGGGTATTTCACAATAACTATCATCATTGAGTTGATTTTATATATTCTCAAAATATTTAAATGTTGATTTGATATTATTTTTTTGTGGTTAATAAGATTCTAGTGGACGGTTTTTTAAAGAAAATATAAAAAAAATTTGACTTTTAGCATGACTAACTTATTTACAAACAATTTTAGTGTAATTTTTAAAATATCATCTAATATGTAAATTAATGGTTTAGAAATTTCGAGAAGTGAAGAGAGATAATTTTTAATGAATAACTGGAAAGTTAATTTCATGTATTAAAATATTTAATTCATAATCCACTTATATAATATTTATAAAATCCTACGAGATAGGTTGAAATAATGTTTCAGATATAGTTATCTGAAAATGGTCGTTTAAAATTAAATTACTGGTTTAAGGTAAATGTGAATAAAGAGGAAAAGTTCAAGAAGAAATTTGAACATTTGATAATAAAAAATATAATTTAAGACGTATTTATAATTATTAAATTATTTGATTTTTATAAAACTTTACTCAAGAATAATAACTTATATATATTGAAATGCACGTTACGCATATAAAATCTAGCACTCTCTAGTGTTTTAATGTTATAAATATTTCACATTTTTGAATTTTATTTCTAATACTGAAAAATTAATTTTTAAATATTTTTAATGACGTGAAAATGGATTGTATTTAGCTTTGTGACTTTAATCATAGTGATTGTCTCAGAGTAAATAATCAAAAGTATATTTAATTATAAAAAATTTGAATTTTTTAAAAGTTTAAAATTATATTGAATCATATGATAAAGAAGATTAACATGTGTTGCACATGTTTGGGAAATTTTGAGTGAAGAAAAAAGTATCATAAATTGTATTTAGAGTGTAAATCATCAAGTGTTTTCTTTGAGAATTTAATTAAATGTTTTTACATAATACAAAAATGTAAGTTTAAAAATGGCTTATTTTCTGCGTTATCTTAAAAAAGTCTTTCATCCTGTTTATCTAAACGAATGAAGAGTCCTTCTATTTTTAGAAATCATCACATTTTGATCTCTGGATCTTCTACTATGTCTTTAAGTCTGTTTTTGATTCTAGACACTGTATTTATAATTTTTCGAAGATTTATAATTATTTTAAAAGAGTAGTTACACATATATTGAAATGCATCTTGAATATTTCCATTTTCTAATTAGACTAGATAAATAGATCTCTTATCTAAATTTATCATTTTTAAACGATAAAAAAGATAGATTATTGCTACAGTCATTTTTGCACGAAATTTACTGTTAATTAAGAGTATGCTGAGAAAAAAAAATTTAAACAACCAAATTGATTATTTTACCAAATTTCCAGTCATTTTAAAAGAGCAACAAAATTTATTGTTATAAATGATATTCAATTCAAAATGTATAAAATTGTGTTTCATTTGTTGTTCGAATTAACATAAAACACTTCTTTCTTCCATTAGGAAATAATTATAAGGCATTTATTTTACCACTGTCGAAATTCATTTTTCGTTCCCACATTCGTTTGCAATGTTATTTAGAGTGATTAAAATTCAGAGTTGTTTTGAAATTTATTTAAATTAGTGAATAAATCGTAGTTGTGACATTAAAAAATCCTCTGACGACGCATAATCTCGTTGTTAACTTAATTTTAGAGGTAATAGTATTTAATTATGAATTGAGTGCTTGGCTTATATGATAAAAATTTGTAAATGGTACTTTTTCTAGAATAATTTATCCTCATGAAATTAATCTTTAATACAAATAAAAATTTATCTATCTTAATATTTCCTAATTTTGATTACGAGAATAAATTAATCTCAGATAGTTTATTCGCAGTCAAAATCAAAATAAATTAATTATTTATATGTTCAGAAATATTTTGACATTATAAAAAATATCATTGAATAATTAAAAATAAACCATTGCGTTAGATATATTTTGAAAAAGTATTATAACACATAAGAATATTTGAAAATTTTGATAATCATGAGATCAATTCTTACAGAAAATAACACATGATATATTTAGACATTGTAAATAATATAAAGGAAAAATTCAATTAATTTTAGGATAAAACGTTTAAAATATCCTATCCTTTGTATTTATCCTAAATATAAATGTTTATAGATATTTTTTTGATATTATCTTGACAAATAATCTTTAAACTTCGTGATTCGATTCTGATAAAAATTAATATTTACCACATCTGTCATAAAAATAAAACAAACGTTTCAATCTAAAGGATAATTAATCTACAAACTGAATTTTCAATGATGAATCCTTCGTTTTTTGTTCGATCAATCCAAAATAATCTGAAAAATTAAACTTTACAACTCGAAGATTTAAATTATTAGAAACAAAAATTGTGTGATTATTTAAGTATTAAATAAATGCAGATTTTTATATACATGATGCTAATATCAAAAATATCACTTAAAAATATAATAATAAACAAAATATTATGTTATGATTGATAGTTATTTGAGTGGAAACTCATTTTTTGATTTGAATAAATACTATTTGTCATGAACATGCAATTAAAACTCTCAGGCTACTTTTTATTTTGTTGATATTTTGTTAAACTATTCAATAATCATAATTTAAGTTTTATGAATAATTTTATGGGATTCTCTAATCAAAAATATGATTTCTAGAACAAAATTGATAGTTTCGATGGTTTTATATTATTTGGATTAAACGATAAATAAATCTAAATTCAGTAAATCAAAAATCTTTTCCCTTAAAGAATTTAACCTTCAAAATATTGATATTAATTGATCTTTTATTTAGAAAATTAAAAATTAATTGCGTAGATAATTTAGATTTGATGAATTAATATAAATGATTACTTAACATTTTTAAAATATACCTAAATTCGAGCCAGAATATATATATACATTTCATCTTATAATCATAAACTTTCAATTTGAAAATGAAAATATTTTCGTGTTAGAAAAATTTAAATAAATTATGAATTATTTTTGAGAGGATTTAATCTGCATTTATCAACGAATAAGTGACAGAAAATGCCTCTATTTCATTTATATTTTTATCACATACAAAAATATTTTTTGAACATTTAAAACCTTATAAAATCTGTTGATTTATATCTTTTGAATCACTCAACATAAATAATATCAAATATAACCACTGAATTTCTTTTTTGATTAGAAAAAGCATCATTTTGGAAGAAAAGACAATGAATATGAAAAAAGAGATTTTTAAATGTAATCATTCTCTCGAACATCGTTTTGTTCACTTTTCTAATATCATTACTTCTTAAGCTCGTTATGATAGTCATAAGATGTATTAGTCGTTCTGGTAAGGGAAGTAGATTTATGATTTTAAATTGTGAATTAAGGGTTTAAAAATATGACAGTATTATGAGTAAAGAATTTGAAGATAGAATTATAAAACAATCTAATTTGAATCGTGGAACCCATTGAAGACTTCAACACATATATACCCGTTAATTTTCAACCTTCATTCAAACATCTACTTTGGATTCAATAGAATAAAGGAAAGGTTGAATGAATAATTCTACTTTTAAGATTCTCGGATACAGAAGATATAATATAGTTAAATAAAGAAGGAATCTGCTTCATGAAATGCGAGGAATTTTTACATTTATAAGTTTAACTTGAAATAGAATTTAAAATTTTTCACCATTATAAACATTATTTAAGTTTTTTATATCATCAAAAGATGATTATTTTCTTTCAAAGTATGCGCATAAAATCATGTAGATTTAACAGAAAAAGTGTTGTTTAATCTTCTCTCATTTACGTTTTCAAGAAAATTCGAATATTGTATTTTAAATATGACATTTTTAGGTGCATTATAATAAAGAACACGAGGCAATTCATCTTCCTCTAAATTTTCAAATTTCTGACAAAATAAATATTTTCAAGAAGAATGTTAACTGTGAATTTAGCTAAATGTGAAATTTATCGGATCATCCAAAAACCTCCTCACACCTTAAATAAAAGATTTGAAATTCTACCTTCAAAAATAAGAATAATTTAAGACTTTTAAAATTCATATATTGACTTGCAAGTATAATATAAATGTATAAAAAATATTGAAAAGATATAATTTCAAACATTAGATAATTTTTATGAGAAAAAAGTACATCTCAAAATTTTTAAATTATAAAATATTATACATGTTTCACGAGCAACGGAGATGAAAAAAATTACCTTTCTAATTTTGAAATTAAAAGATATTCATTTTTTGCTTTTTATAATTCAACTTTTTAAGAATATTTCACATTCAAAATATTCTCTGAAAACATAGAAAAAACATTCAAAATTGTAAACCAAGTTTGATCGTATAATTACATTATTTATTTTTTAAAGAGATCAACTTTATCATTTATTTTGAATGGGACAAAAAATTAAGATAAAATATCACGCGAGATATTTAATTCTAAAAAGTTTGAATGATTTTTTCTGGAAAGAAATATTTTTAAAAAATGTATCATTTATTATTTGATATATAGAGTGAAAATTATTTAAATATCAATAATTTTTATTATTTTTGATTATAGGAACGAGGTTATTGTATTTTATAAAGTTTAATGTATTTCTTTCAACAAATGATTTTTTATTTAACTGAGTTTATTTAATCTTTTTTAAAATAATAATAGAAAGATGATTCACATTTGCGTATTGCATTTAGTCTTATTTAAGTACATTTTTAGCATAAAATATTTTATATTAAAAATTTTTAGCATTTGAAATAATTAGATTCAAATCTCATAAATCAATCACGGTTTGAAGTCAATCAAACTCAAAATGCATTGTTGATATAAAAATATTGACATAAATTTCACACATTTCTCTTGTAATACAAAAGTTATTCAAGATCTAATGTAAATATAATGTTAAAAACTTTAAATATAATAAAAAATACAATATCTTACATTTTAGAATTTAGAAGATACAAAAATATAAATTATATTCATAGATAAATAAGTTTTGGACTCGAATCTTAATGATTAACCTTTTTACTTTGGAATGTTTCCTTAAAAATTATCCATAAATTAAAATTCTTTGTTAATTTACATTTAAATATAAGTTAAAAGCAAAGATATCAAAATAAGATTTTTACAGCATGGGACATTTAATTATTTATAAAAACAAAAATTTAATTTATATTCAGATGTAGAGAAATCTTGATTATATTTGAACAACATTATTTGATTATATTACATTGTTTTTAATTGAAAACACATATTAGATATAAGATGAAATAGATATATGAATGAGTGTATTACTTTTAAATTATAATATCCTCACTTCGGCCAAATAAAAGTATATTTGATCAACTTTAAAATACAATGTATTCAAATCGAATAAAATAAATAAAAAGTTTTTTAAATATGCTTTTTACTTTTCTAAAGATGTTCTTTGAAACATGGCCTAATTCTGATAAATATTCAATTTGTGAGCCCTAGAACCCTTAAAAAGAGATTCAAATTTCTGAAAGAAGATCTTATTTATTCAGGTATAAAAGTCAAAATCTCACTTTTTATGCCAATGTCAAACTTTCTATCTCTTCTATGACAAATATATCTTCTACTATCACGCTTGATCATAACAAAGTATAAGAGCGTGTAAATATCCTTCAACTATAGACTTTTGAAAGATTTTTATAAATCAAAGAAATTAATAGTTACGAACTTTGAACCTTGACCTTGGGATTTTATTTCATAAAATTCAGAGTTCAATAGATAGATTTTTATTTCACATTCCCTGTTTTATTTTTACAAATTGTTGAATTTGGGGGTATCCTTAATTATTTAGGAAAAAATAAAGTGACAAACTTTTGTAACTCTTCAGCTGATCAATTTTTTGATTTTCCTATATAACCAGTAAAATACAATAAATCTCGTGATTTATTGTTGTGTCAATTTATTTTTAGCTTTTATCCAAAATCTCCTAAATTTTATTGGATTTACGAATTAGAGTATTTTATTTAAACTACGTGGGGTCATAATTATCATAATCTTTTTCTTTGTTACACCAAAAACGCTTGTTTTCCTGAAAAAGTTTTATGAGTAAATGTGACCAATAGTTTCAATTTTTCAAGTTTAAAAGTATGCTTGCTTAAATAGTTTTAAAAATGATTCTCGAGCGAGGTAATTTCTATTAACAACCATTATTATTCATAAAAATTAAAATTGAAAGATGATAATTGAATATCTCTTTTATAAAATTAAAAAACCAAAGATATAAATATTTCAGAAACAGATAGATTCTGATAATATTAAATTATTTTAAATCTAATTTCTCAGAAATTTTTCACAATTCAAAACGAAAAATCTTCAATGTTTAATTATTGAATTAGCAAAAATATTCCCTTTATTTTGAATTTCTGAACCAATACATCATAATTAACATTTATTATTTCAAGATTTTGGGCTAATTTTTTGAATTAGAACGCTATGATTGTGATTATATGCTATACTCTACTTAATCACAAATAGATTACATTTTTTTCTGTCGCTCCAAGTGATTTCTCACAAAATTCATAAAATGACTAACGAATAGCTTCATCAAACATTTAAAACTGACACTCAATAGCTTAGATCCCCGAGAACATAATTTACGAACATTTGATCATTATATACCATTAAACTTTTTTCAGTTTGGTACTAGATCAAAGCTTTATCTTTTGTTCTGGATTAACTTTTTTGGATAAAAAATCCTAATTCGTCAAGCTGATTAAATATTTTAAAATTAACTGACATATTCATCATATAATGAAATTTAAAGCGCAAGTAACCATCTTGGTAAAAGGCTTAACACTGATGTTTGATCAACTACATTAGATTAAAAAAGTGTATCAACCTGAGTTGAACATTTTTCTGAATGACTTCTTGTTTTATAAAGAATTCTTAGAGTTCACACAGCCTTTGTTATTTTTTCAAAAGAATCTTTCTCTTATTTTACTTTAATTCAATTTGATTCGTTAAAAACGATGAAATTCGTGATTCTTAGAAAAAAATTTTATTTACGCCTATTTATCTAACATACCTATATTTATGGTTGCCATCAAGAATGTTTATGAGACACATAATTCAAATTTTTCCAAAAAAAGCTTGAAAATAAAAATTAAGGTAATCAGAGGTCTTTTTGAAAAGTTTCAGAATGAACATAAGAAAGAGACTGATGAAGATTTGCTTTTAAATTATCCATCTGATATACTTAATGAAATTTCGAAATATTTGATCAGAGGCATCGATGTAAATGTTAACTCGTGGCAATCAGAAACATTACTTGAAGCTTTCTTCTTCTTTTATAGAAATGAAAATCTTATATCAAATAAAGCGGCTTCAGTCATTCTGGGTATGTTCCTAATCTTAATTTCCAAACATGAAGAAACATTTAATGATTTGTTCCTTAATCATATCCTAGATTGTCTCTTTAGAGCTATTAAAAACAATGAAAATAAAATCATGATTATAAATAATGAGGGGCTGATAAATCTATTTAAATGCATCGGGGAAAACTCTTCAACATATCCAGTTTTTAAAATACTTGTTTACACTCTCAATAATTGTAATGAAATTCAAGTGAAATTTGATGAAAAAGCCATTTTGAAACAGATTAATTTTTGCTTTGCAATTCAAACCGATGAAGATATCAGAAATTTGACTGCATGGGAAATGTTAGTGATGTTACTTCGAGGGTTGCTTAAATATAAATTGAGAGTTGTTCTGGAATTTTTTAAAATAAACCGAGATTTGTTGAATTTACTGATAGAAATAATCAAAGAATTGATTCCCAGATCAAGAAATTTTATATTCGTTAAAATAAAGAAAGTTTATTTTTCGATAATTTTTAACATTTATAGTCAATATGAGCTGTGCAGTGGAGAAATGAGCCTAAATTTTGCCGAAACAACATCCTTGATTTACTTCTATCAGTTATTTTTAGTTAATAGGAACATTGAAGATAATATTTTTGATAAAAAAAATCCAGACATTTTAATGTTTCTAGCCTTTATTTGGAACGAAATGTGTTTCAAAAATTACGGATACATCGACTCCAAATATTATGACTTTCTATCTCAAATGTGGTACATAAATTCATCTCTGTTAGAATATTTGCCTAAGTTCTTCATAAATAATTTATCTTTAAAAAAATATCACCTTATATTACACTTTATATTTGAAATGTATGCAAATTCTAACTACCTTCCGAAAATCGAGGATGTTGAAATGTTTGCAGGTTTCATTAAAAATATTTGTTGCCATCCACAAAGAAGTATTTCCTTTTATTTATTAAGTTATATGTTTTACTCAGCAATATTCATTCATCATTTATATGTATCTAAAGAAATCGCCTCATTTATTATATGATAGCACATGCCTTTCAAATATTGTTATTCCTATTTTAAACAATCTCATATTTGTTTGTAAATACTATCAAAATTACAAAAAGATGGTTTTTAATGATGATAATTTGAGTTTACCATTGTTGATTGATTACATTTACAGAAGTTACACAAAATCAAAGTTTAAGCACAATAGAATAGAAGAATACTCCTATTATATCGTAAAAAGACTTAAAAAAATTATAATTTCTTCAAAATTAAAAAGAATAGTAAATTTATCAGTCGTATCCCTCAATATTATATTTACTTATCTAGATATATATGATGAACCACGATCTCCGAAATACAAGAGTTTTAGAGTAGTCACAACATGTTTTCTCATAGAGATGATAAAAAATAACACTTTGACAAATCAAAAAGTTACTTCAAAAATAATCAAAACAATTATATTTTCTTTTTATTCTATTATTAAACAGCCAATTACTTTTCGAATAAAATATATTATCGAAGAATTTTCAAAGTTTCGTACATTTCCTTCAGTTCTTAAATTTTGCAATGAAAAGAAATTTTATTACTTCCATTTTATCGAAAAAAATGATTTAGAAATTAAAAAAAAATAAATTATTTTTAATATTAAATTTTACATTTTAATAATATGTATTTATTTTCTTCAAAATGAGATAGAAAACTAACATGGATAACTTCGGTTCTTATTATATAATAATTCAGATCGATTTTTGTTGTTTGATTTTAACATTCAACCTGAAAAAAAGAAAAAATGTTGAGAAAAATTTTTTTTTGTATTAAACAACTGCATGTATGATGATGTTTCTTCACCAAATATCGTAGATAGTCATCTTTCAGAACAATCAAGTTATCTTCTAAATTCAACTAAAATATTCCAAAATAAATTAAATGTCATACTTAGAAAAGTATACACGTATCATCAACAATTTTCAATGCGACCTGTGTATTTAAAATATTCATAATATTAATCATATGGATCAAAATGAATGAATTTATACAAAAAATAAAATTACATGATTTCTTGAATGATAATGAGTACGTATGAACAATGATCGATAATTCTGTCAAATTTTTTTCAAGAATAATTATACTTGGTTAACCACAAAAATATTCCTCATTGTTATCACGTGAATTGACATAGATCATAATGGAGCGATCATTCTGAAAAACGTTTTATATATCATAATGAGTGCCAGGTTGAATTTATCACATGCATAGTTGATATTTGTTAATATTAGCTTTTGAAAGATTTAAAAGGTTTAACTGTTCAATTTTAATTTCAAAAATATAATTTATTAAAGATAACACAAGTATAATGTGGTTAAAAATATTAACTTGTTTTGTTTTCAAATGTCCTCAAATCTACCCATTATATTTATGAAATTGACCATTTATTTGGAAGAATAAGATGAGATATTTTTCATAAAAAAAGGTATTTTAATATATTTTGAAAAAGTTTCAATGTGATTATAGCTGAATGGATGCGTATAAATATAAATCTATTTTTTTAAAATAACAAATCTTGTTAAAATATTTTTTATGGTCTGCTACAAAGTAAATAGTTAAGTGTGTTTAACAATATACAAAATACCTTGGTTTAATTTGTTCATTATTTCCTAATTAGCTTAAGGTCATTTAAATTAATACTTTCCATGATATATATTCAAGTTCTTTCAATTTAAAGTCATTATTCGCGAATCTTTAAATATGATAATCACAACAGTATTAACTTTGATAAAAATTATCTGAAGAAGAGTAACTTTAAGCTTTTGATTTTTAAATTTGAAACATGTTTTTCAAATAGAATCAACATTACTTTACAACTTTTAGATTTTACAAAATTAGATTTATGTCAAAACATATTCAAATTTTATTAACTAATGGTGCGTTATACTTTTTAAACATAAAATCAAGTTCATACCACAAGAATCATCGAACTTTGTATACGTATAAAACATTGAAGAAAACAATCATAATTTTGACATCTGTAAAGTTTCTATCGATTCACAAATGATTTAAATTATTAATTTTAAAACTTATGAGATAGGCAAAATAAAATGTTCACATCGTGCGAATTCCCATTTATCTCTGTCATTCAATGAAGGACAATGGTATTATCCAGTATTGACAGTTCAGCACACCATTTAATGTTTTTTAAAAACAACTATTAATGAATGAAAAATCATTGTCAAAAACATTTTTCCGATCGCGTTGAAATTAAATAATATCGTTCAAAATGAATTAAAAAACTACATCAAGTTTTAATAGATTGTTGATTTTTTTTAAATATCTGCTTGATAAACTTCACGTGAAAATGATTTAGACGTACAATTATAATTTTTCAAAACTTACAGAATTTTAAAATTATTTATACCAAGAAATTAAGCATGAAAAATCTTAAGATGTGTGAAAATACTTCCAAATAACAAAATAATGATCGTCAATATTTTTCAAATTGAAATGTAAAATACATAAAACTTTTGAAAATTAAATTTAGTTTAAATCAGTATATTATCAAAATCTCATTCTTAATATTTAATTTTATTCTAAAATCATTCAAATATCTGATAAATTTGTTCCAACGTCTAATAGCATGTTTTTAAATAGTTGTATATCCTCTTAAACTATGATATTGTTAAAAAACCATTTTCTAGATGTATTCCTCAAAAATTTCTTAAATAAAAACATTCCTTTATTTTAGGTGCTATGATGGAATTATTGCGACGTTTTTCTTTACGAAGTATTTGTTGTGATCTCAACAATTACTTGGTCAAGACCATTCTTTTCAGAAGCATAAAAGCACATTTTTAATCTTTTCAACAGACAAATGATAAATTTATAAATGTTAATTTAATATTAGTTCCTAGATAGAAAGGTGATTTCTTCAGATAAAAACTATTTAAATATTTGAAAAATGGTTCACAGCAAATTTCTCAGATACTTAGAAGACTATTTAATTTTAAACGTTATTAACGTCAAATTCAAATGTTAGGGATAGATTATTTGCCAAGGTTGCACCTTAGTCAACTTCGTTCAACATCTTAATGAAGAAATGTCTGTCGTTTTTAAAATAGTTTTAAATAGGTTTAAAATAAAAGTTTCCTCAATAAACTAAGTCTTATCATAAAAATCAAATGAATATGTGGAAAATAATAAATACCGTTCATGGTTTGTGTTGTTCTCAATATTTTATGCTTTGATTGTTGTTACAGTCAAAGTACTTTTTGTTGATTTATTCCTAATAATTTGCGAGTCAACTTTAAGACCTTTTTGGGTGAAAAAGAAGTCTCTTACAAAGTTGAACCGATGATATATGGAATAAATAAACATTATATGTAAAAGTATGAGCTGAGTACACACAAATTGACATCTATAACAACATTTTTCCAAAAAATTAAAAATATTCTGCATTATGAATATGTAGATGCCCATGAATAATCTTTCAACCTGTCTTTAGGATACCCATTTTTTCGATGTAAAAACAGGGATATTTTGATTTTTAAATCTTTCTCTTTGTATATTTCGGGAAAATTTCACTGCTATCCTTTTCTGGTATTTTTAACGTTCTAAAATTATCGATGCGTTGTGAATATCCCGAACAATTATATCGGTTTGATTTCATTTAGATGTTATATGGTGATTTCTGTTTCTCTTGACTTTTTCTTAAATCAAAAAAATTATCATATATTATTGATAAATTTTTAAATGTATTTGATCAAAGTATACGTGTATCTGAATAATTTTATCCATGAAAGAGAATGTTAAAAAATTCGCTAAATTTTGAAATCTTTTCTGACATTTTGAAATGAACAAGTTCATGCAAGCATTTAAAAGCTGTTTTTACTTATATAAAACTCCAAATTTAATTAATTGATGTGTAAACATTTTAGTTTACCCCCAAATATGTTTTAAAACTGATTACATATCAATGCTAGAGCTAATTTCAAATATAAAGACACAAATTACCAAAATAATGTTAATCATATTTCAAACATCAAATGTTGGTGAAAACTGAATAAATATTTTGGATGACCTATCGAGAAAAAAAGTTTCACTTTTTATTATGAACAAAAAATCATTTATTAAATTCCTGAAAATTAATATTCTAGAAAGGGAAAAATCAAGTAATTTAATCAAGTTATGAGTTTATATTTTGGACCATTTATAGTACTGCGCATGGTTAACGAATATTGTTAATTTAAATGCACTCTATTCATAAATACACTTCATTAAAATTTTCTAAAGATAAAATAAAATCTTTATATTTAACAAAATATATTCCTTGACTATAAATCACAAATGCAGTAAGATATATTGATTATGTGACATTTGTTTAATTTATGCATTAAAACAGTCCAATTTCGAAACTATCTCATATTGTAGAGAAAGCCAAAAAAATTTAGTATACGAGATGAATAAGAATCTCGGAATGGTATTGAATACAAGTAAAAGGCGATATAAATTTACCTGATTATTCAGTTGAATCCGACAATGAGACTTTATCAACTGAATAATTTTGTATTGAAAAAAAATTTTTAGAAATCGATAATTGTAGCATTTTTTAAGAACAGGACAAAGTTGAGAACAAATCAGAGAATAAGTATGGACAAAATCAGACAGTTGTCACGCGCACGCGCGTTTCATTGTCTGTTATTTTGGTGTTCTAGTTATTATGTATAAAATTATCATTTATTAATGTACGTCTTTAATTTCAGTTGAATCACATTTGAATAAGTCAATTTTATAGTGACTTTAAAAAAGTACATTTTTCATACGCTTTGGTTATTTTCACATTTTAACAAAAATTGTGTCATTAACGTCCTATGTATAATAGACTTATGATTAATGTGACGCAATAACTCCCACTTGTATAATTAAAAAATTCCATTTTGCTATCGGTACGTTCGTCCTTCATCGCAGCCATATTTTCGACACATACATAGAATGCGCAAGTTAGAAAATTAAATTTAACATAAAGCTAAGACGTGTAAAAATTGAAAAAAATCATGATTAAAATACTTAATCTATAAACCAAACTATCTTGAGATTGTAGTTAACTGAATTTATTTTGAATCGTAGTATGGACTTTCAATAACAAAAGACGCCAAGTGGAAACGATAAGGAGAAATTTATCATATCAAAATTCACTATAGGGTGTTAATTAAACAATATAAATCATGAAAATATTTATTGGAACGTATAAATGACATTGATATAAATAAAACAATGATAATAAACATAACTTCTAAAAAATTTTAGAAGTAAAGGAAGAGAACAAAAATTTTAAAATTGGTATATTTCATTTTTTAAATTAATTATGAAATTTTCAATTTAACTTATTCCGCTATTCATGCAAAACCATACCAGATATTAAAAAATTCCCATTGTATAAAGAAAATATTTTTATTTCGTGTATGTACGTAATTGATAAATATATACTCTGATTAACTGTTATTGGGATGATCAGAGGAAGAACATAGATCAGTGTTTTTGTCTATTTAATTAAAAGAGGTTTCCCTTTCTAAAACATTTTAATTAAAATATTAACATTAAATCTCAATTTTTAAAAAATTCTAACAACTTTAAATCGTAAAATCCCTGATAATCCATACTAGTTATTAAATTGAAGCTCATGCTTATAAAACATATTATGTTAAAGTTTAATAGCCAGTACGATAGAATTGCAGATATAAATGAAAAAAGCAAAAAGTACCTTTGTTGAGTTCTTTAAACCAGATAATAAATGTTTCTAAAAATGAAATAACAAGCTAATACAACTTAATGAAATAAAATTCATTTTATTTAAGTGCCAATTTGTGGGTATCAACAAATAAAAAACTCTTGCAAAATAAAATATATTTTAAACTTAGCTATGCTAAGAAACTCGTATATTTACAAACCATAATTTTATTATTTGTGCGCAAGCGTAATGTAAAACAGCTAAAAACACTTAGAACTGGTTAACAACGTATTAAAACCAATAAAAACGAGGTTTTTAACAATTTTGGCACAATAATTATTATTTTGCGCTTCGAGCTAGAGGTAGAATATCATATTTAATTTGTTAAGATTTTCAAATTCAGAATATAATTTGTTGGGCCGTCAAGAAGGCCTTTTTGTGAATAAACCTATTCTGTCTTTGCTTTTTGCTTGACTTTTGAGTGAGTTTTAATCAGTATTACGCGTATATAAGGAGTGATAAAATTTCCACCTTTACATTTACCTTATATGGTACGTTATCATGAATAAATGTAGAAAATAATTTTTATATAATTCTATTTGATTCTTTGAATGTATTTCTGCCTAACGTTATGATTCGGTGAAAGGTCAAAAGATTTCCCATTTTGTGCTTCGGAAGACGCTACTCTGGTATCCTATATGATTTAAATCAACTATCTGTAAAAAATACAAAATTCATAAATATCAAAATTTAGTCATCTATGTTTTTTAATTTTGTATGATTCATTTTTGACAGTTACGATTAACTAGAAAAATAAAAAGCTTAAAAATTTAAGAAATCAGCTGTATACCGTTTATTGGGTGTACAATTGAGGGCAAGTCACTCCAGAGTTCCATAACCTCATATTGGTAGATATATATTAGGTTTATTGACTCATTTAACAGTTTATTTATTCAATTTGGCTCCATTCAAAATATTTAAGTTTCATAGTCACAGTATAGTTGTTTGATCTCAACGATTTACATGCAAACGTTGTTTTAATCCTCCAAGAATGGACGGAAATGTTTTGATTTAGGAAATGAATTATGCTTTATTTATTTTTAAAATATCCTAAAGCTTTAAAGCTATTTTTGAACTGTTGTAATATAAGTGACCAATTCCAAAAATGAAAAGATATCAAGCCTTTGACCTCGTATCAGAAGGTATGACTACATTTCTATGCGTGTTTAAGTCAGCGTAAAATTTTGAAATCTTTGATCGAAACCACATTAAATGAACCATAGCATAGTCAGTTTTTCTCCCCCTTGTCACGCATGATCAAAGTGAAAGTTTCACAATGAGTGCCGAATATGTTTTTAAATCATAAAACAATTTATTTCTTTAAGAGTAAATATCAGAAATATTATCAGTTCCTCTGAAATTATTTTGGGCATACATAAATTTGCATTTTAACGATGAATCACGATGAATCAAAGAAACGTGATGCATACTTTGATGAAGTAAATGGTATATTTTTATAAGCTTCTTTAATTTTTTGTGTTTTTTGATATATATTAAATGATAATAAAAACTATCACAAATCATATAATTAATTTAATCATAACTCAAAAATGTACATTGAGCATGCATAATTTCACCTAGTTATTCAAGTATAGTCTTCAGTTGAATGACTATTTAACTGAATATCGATAATTTCAGGTTCATATTTGTCTCGATTAACTCTCAGGGTGTACGTTCGAGTAACGAATAATGTATGATTTGACAATATTTGAAATATAACGCGTTGTTAATTTATTTTATGATTATTTTTCAATGTGCCATTTCTGTTAATCTTTTATTTTGTTATAATTATTCATAAAGTTTCTTTCGAAACGACTTTTGTCTCAAGGTAGGTAAAAAATTAATCTCGAAACCCTTACACAATTCATTGTTAGCCTTAAAGGTCATACCACTCATGTAAATAGACATGGATCAAACCTTGGAAATTTTCGTCCTTAAAGATTATAGTATAATGAAGCTTTGAAAACGTTATAAGAACCAAGAGTAGTTCAATAAATATCTCAATAGTATTGAAAATTACCAATATGCCAAATGAGAACGTGCGTAAAATTACTTAGTCTGTGAGTAATTTAAAAGTGATTTATTATTATATGAGAGATGGATATTTGTGTTCTTAGTGTATATTTTATGGTGCTAAATTATCAATAATTCTGACATTGTATACATATAACGAAGAAGATAGTTTTTCCCCGAACTTTTCTCCATAAAATGGAAAATGATAAACACTTATAAATTGAAAATATGTAATCGTTTAAATTGTCGTATTAATTGGTAAAGATCATTTCAAGCATTAAAAATTAAAATTCATCATCAATACAATTTGGCATCTATAAAGTGCATTTTCCAAAATACTTTGATTGGTAAATCAGAATCAGTCAAACATCTTTAGTATTTTTTTGAATTAAAACTAGGACTAATGCCTTCAGCTGAAATCTAACTAAAATACTCCTATAATGATTTCCATCTATCAAAATTGGTTAGCGTCTGGTAGGAGACTGGCTTTCATAAAAAGTTTCATTTTGTTCTTTGCCACTTTGAGCGTCTTTGGTTGTGATTGAATCAACCTTTTAGTATGCAAATGAAAGAGCTGTTTTCCAAAATTACATACCATTGCTTTATCAAAATTGTTTAGTCTGAAATATTTTTTTTCAAAGATTAGATTTTAGAACAGATAGATTCACATTAAATGCAATTAAGTGATGAGAGCGATTACGTACGTTAACAAACGATCGAAAATTTTAATAATATTTTCAAAGTTGTTTTGATAAGGTTTCGCTCTTTCATTTTTCTTATTATTTAGGGCGTATAAATCATTAGTTCTGCACTTTTTTAATAATTTTTTAAAACTTCCTGATAATCTCACTGTATTTGAAAATGTTAACTATATTCTACTTTTATGTAAATATACAACTCTATTGGTGAACAAATTGTATCTCAACAGTATTTAAAGCTGTGACGCATTTCAAAATGCTGAAAAATATATTAAACATATACATTGGTATAAAATGACATCTCACGCGATACTAAGATAATTCAAATATATCCACTCACATTTACTACATCATAATATTTGAAACTTGCTGTTTTTATAAATTTCTAATTAATATGGATCATTAAATGGAGAAAGTAATGTGTTTTATTTTTGAAATTCATAAAGAGATCATTTTGTAATTTTAAACCATAACTGGCGGCGATTCATTAAAACCTAGCAGTTTATGCCAAAGCGTATAACATTCGATTTTACATAATTAAATATTTTCAAATTTAATTTTATAATGTATGACATGATTTTTACACTTTTATTAATTCGCTCATATCTTAAAATGTCTCATTCTTATTTTTCTCTTCAAAAATTAAAATATTCATTATTCTACGTTCGATACTAAATTAATTGTGAGATGAACACTGTTAATGTACGAATGCCGAATTTAAAAAATCATAAAAAGGTGTTCGCCCTTGGCGAAAGTTCATCGTTTAAATGGCTTCGTTTACTTAAGAATTTTATATGTTTTAAGAAGCTTTAACTTTAACAGACATTTTTAATAGTATTCTATTTTTTATTTAAGTTATCAAATTCAATGTGTTTATTTGAGATCAAAAAAATTAATGTTACAGATAACAAAGAATTATAATTTTTATTTTTTGACTGAAACAAATGATATTATTTATGTGTATGTTTCTTCACAAATAAAATGATGTCTTCTTACATTATGAAAAACTATTTATTCATCAACAATTTGCGGCGAGTCCTAATATTTGTAGTCCATTTAAACTTTAACTTTCTTTGCAACTTTAAATTAAAATTATTCCATTAATTTGATAAAATTTCAAATTTTGCTCATTATGCTGTTCACAAGAAATATTTAGGCGATGAATTTCAATAGAAAAATTCTCTTCAATGTATGAATTACACAATTAAATATTCACTACAAAAATTTTTATTTGTGATTTTTAAATGATATAAAAATAATTAAATTATATATTCAAGGTGTAACAAACTTGAAATCTTTAAATAGCCAATATATTTATGAAATTCAAAATCAAAAATTTGTATCTGATTAATGTTGAGTTCATGAATATTAAATCTGGTATAATTAGCATATTGCGGTTTGGCGGCGCAAAAACAAAACAAATCTATTTATTAACATATATTTCCAATATATATTCTATTTCTCGTATTATTATTTTTAAAAATGTTTCATTTAGGTTGAAAGCATGCTTGATAGCTATAAAAGAATATTGACGCAGATAATTTCAATTAATATAAATATGTAACATGCGATCTATCTTTGCAGATTTCACGAATTTCCATGGATGAATCTTTGATAATAGTTTTTTGAATTCGATATAAATGATTATTTTAAGATGCCATTATAAATATTTATTCCATTTAAATTTATAAAATAAAAGTTTAAAAAATTTTATATGATCTTGACAACCAACGTGAAATATTTATTATTCTTGAAAATTTTATTTTCAATGATCAAAATATCAAGATTTTAATTAGATTTCTTTGCATTAATTTTAAACATGTTGTTTAACATATTTTTCCAATATAGACAAATTAAAAAAATATTTTATGATTTAGTAAAACCTGATAAATTTAATTATTAAATATTGAAACTCTTTTATGCGTCAATAAAACTATAAGGATACTATTATTATTATTTTTATGTTAATTTCAATATTTTATTTATTAATAATCAGAAAGGTTTAACTGAGTTTGTTATGGTTCGAATTTTCTTCTTCTTGAGTCTTCAACATAGAAAATTTTAAGCAGTTTAGCGGCATATATATGTTATGTTATATAATAGAACTATTTTAAAATATCCAATTGATTTTGAAAATCACGATATTTTATCACATTACTGTTGCCATCTTAATGGTCTATTTTAGGTTAAAATTTTAGTAAAATTAATGAATTCATGCCATTTGAAATGCTATAAAATGGATTGAGAATTATCTAATGTAAAATTTCCATGAGTCCTGTATCAGTATTAGAATTATTAACTTGTTCATATTTAAAATTTATGTATCTATAACTCATTGACTTTAAATGTGACAGTTTTATGTTTTGAATGCTGAATTTCAATTTTTAACCTTTTACAATAACTTGTTTATCTTTCATTATAAGTTGTTAAACATGAGAGATTAAACGTTTTTAAATCTCTGAACGTATATATTATATAACATTAAACAAATCAGTTAAAATAATTAAATCGTATATTAATGAATATTATTCCGATCAAATTTTGAAGGCCTTGATATAAATCTTAAGAAAGATATTTATTTAATTAAATTTAATATTTCAATAGGTAGTTAATCTTAATCAAATGATTGTCCCGAATTTTTATGTGAGTCTGGCATCTTCTATAGTGAATTAAAATATCATTTTAAATCACATTAAGTTTAAATTCTGTAGTCACTCAGATATTAATGAATCATCAACATATATATAAATCGTTATTTGTTGTTAAATTTTTAAGCAATAAAAATTAAATGGATAATTAGAGTTTTATCCATCAGTTTCTATTCAAAATTGATAATAAATTTAAACTAGATATTAAAAAGATTTGTATGATTATGTTTTGATTGGTACACTTTATATTTTTGAAAGCCCGACAGAAAGCCAATATTTATATTTAGATAAATTCGAAATAAGTTTTCAATTAAAAAAAATCTGATTGTAATGAGAATATTTAAATTACCATATTCTTGATTCAAACATATTTAATTTATTTTAAATCTAGTAGTTTTAAAATAATTGATAAAAAGTTGAGGCGTATATGTATAAATAATCATTATTATTATATATTTAAAAAGGAATTGAGTCAAAATCAAGGTTTTTAAATCAGTAGGAACGTTACGACATTATCATTTGACATAATTTTTAATATTAGTCTTGACCTTGACGTTACCATTTTTTCTTTTAACTCAATTTTATTTGTTAACTTTCAATATGCTTTCTCATTTAAATTTCCAAAAAAATGGTAGAATAAAGGAATCTATCCCATCTGAGTTTTATAGGTGATATTCTTTAAAAAATATTCTTATAAATTTGAAATTTCACATAAAGTGAATTACCAACGTACATTTCTAAATATTTTAAAATGAGATTATGAATTTTTCTTACTTTTCATAGTTTCTATCAACATTTCAATATTCGCAATCAAAATTAAATAAAATCTTTCCAATAATGTGATTTTTGTTTCAGACAAATATCTATTTAAAATGCAATTTAGTTTTTCTTTTCCACAAATTTTCTTAAAATTAACCATTTAGTAAAAAATAAAAAATTAATATTATGAATAATTGGTTTTGAGGTTATTGTTAATAGTTTATCAATGATAAAAGTTCCAAAATTGATTATATGTATGACCAACAGAAAAAACTATGCGTTCAAAATATTATAAAAATTTAAATTTTAAAATTAATAAACATAGAAACAAATATAATAAATAATCTATTATGATATATTTCAAATTCTTTTAGATCATTTTTCAACATTGGATAATGGCAATGATATAAATGAGTCAAAGAATTTCCTTTTTAAAGGTCGTCTTTACAGTTAATAAAGGATTCGTTTATTTATTTTCATATCTAAAAAAGCCTTCATAAATAATGTGATCTGACGAAACATAGAAACTCACCACAACAGAAGTCTAAAAATTATTTAATTTTATTTTTCAAATGTATCTTTACCGTTTTTGCCATCCATTGTGGATTTCATTTAAATCTTTAATTTAACTCCAAAAGATCAGCAAAGTTGATCTCATGATTATGCCCACATATTATGAATCAAGTATATTTGGCACATACATTTAGATTTTAAAAATTTGTATTTTTATTGAATGATCAATAGACTGTACTTAATATTACATTAACAGCTTATTTGTTTGTATCAAAAGTAAATTTATCGTAAAATAAACTCTAAACAATTGATAATTTTGATAGTTAAAAGAATATTGGACATATAGAACATTTAATATCCTTAAACGCATTCATCAAGTTAAAAACGCACAAATGTTGTTTCTGAATATCTGAAAATAATGCGCAAATGTTTGAGACTAATTATTCACATTTTAATAGTTCATCATTTATAGATACACATGAATTCATAACTCTATCTTCAATTAAATCAATAAAACTCACATTTTATACGATATTATTTTTTGAACTTATCTTAATAGAAAGAAGCAAACTTTATTAAGCTATATTAAATCATAAAATTTTCTTATTTAATATCTTCGATTTAAACAATAAATCTAGTGATCTTATGATATTTATGTTTAAAAATACATTTGACTTTAAGGAGATGAATATATATCAGATATCTAGTGAAATAATACTTGTAAACAAACGATTTGTAAAAGTAGATGTTTCGAGAATCATAACATCGCAAAAATAATGATTTATTATTCATGTAAATATTTAGATCTACTTAATTTATATACCATTACATTGTGATTAAACTTATTAATGCATACGGTTAATCGTATATAATCAAATTATCACCAAAAAATAAAACATTTTGATGACAATATATTTAACAAGTTCTCTAAATCTATGACAATAACTGTCACAAAGTTAATCATACATGCACAATAAATTTGTGATCTTTTCGTATATTATCGATGTATAAAATAATAGCAAGCTAGAAATTTTATTTTTATAACTTAATCAAATATCAATTTCATTTTAATAAATAAACATTTTATTCTAATCTAAAGATTATTTTACGATGAAGTATGTCAATAATTTCTTTTAAATTAATCATTACTACAAAATCATACAATTTTTATTTTATATTTTTTGCATAATCGGTTATGATTGCAATTTTTATTTGTACGAACAATTAAATTTATTTTTAGCTTTTTTATCTTTAATAAGAATTCATAAATACTTATAATCTTGATTTATTAAACATTTGTTAAAAACTATTTCAGTAAGTGTGGACTTCTTTTTTATTTAAGATCAAATCATCATTATAAAAATGATCTACAGATGAATTACTCTCTTAGATATATTAAATAAATCGCCAAATATATTTTAAACAAAATTAAAATATAGTTAAAATTGTAATTTTAAAAATATTTGAAAAATATTCAACTGCCGTTTGTTTCAATATCTATTTCATAATCGTGACGTAACAATTCGTCGTATTATCAATTTGCCGAAAATAAAAAAATATTTTTGCTAAAAATGGAAACAGCATGCTAGATTAGGTGTGAAAATGGACAGATGTTCTAATTCGTTCTGGATTGATTTTCAGAATCAAGAAAAGAAACATCTGGAGGGTTAAATGTTACTGGAACTGAAAAAGTGACACATAATTTCAATGCCGTCTCTTTGAACAGAAATTTGTTAAGTGTTAATGGTACGCACTACCATTCTAACGACGAGGAGTTTATTTAGTTTCTTCTCAACTGCGCACTAATATTAAGGAAATGGTTACCAGCAATCCCTACAGACCGGCCAAAGACATGTATGATTGTTCAAGGCAGATCTTGTGCAATCGTACACTCATGATGTTGCACGGTTTCTACCCTCCTTCCACACCCTTAAAGTGTCGATCTACAGATGGAAAAAGGGAAGTAGCAATAATGAGAGCTTTTCCTGATAGTGATTCTTTTAATTTCGACTTTTTCTTTCTGATAATGTAAATATGTTATTAGATGTTTCATTTGGGGATGAAGCGTTATTAGTTTTGGGAGATTCCACTTTCATTCAACGATTCACAAACGTGCGAAACCTCATTATCGTTATGGAATGGTAAATATAAATCCTTTTTTACTTCATTTTACCATATTTATATTTGCACAGTATTTTTTGGTCAAAGTTTTTCTCTACTATACTGTTTTATGAACAGTAAGACTCAGACAGCATACACTCAAATGCTGTCTTTTTTTAAAGAGAGACGTGCAACGAATAACATAGATTTTTCTCCTCGTCGAATCCAAATTTATTTCGAGAAGACGCATTTAATGCAGCTCGAGAAATCTTTTCAGTGGCTGAAATTTGTGGTTGTATATTTCACTTCAAGCAATAAATTTTGAGGAGGGTACAAAGTTTAGGTCTGACGGAGTTGTATCATGAAGATACAAATTTAAAACGTTGTGTCCACTTATGCTCTGCTTTGCCATTAATCACTTTTGAAAGCATCGACTCTGTCTGGGATCATATTTTGAATCTTTTGACAGAAGATAATGAAAGTGTTTTGGAGTTTAAATTATACATGGAGAAAACTTAGCTCTCACGATCTTATACAAGTCTATTCAGCAGGCAAACTTGGAATAATTTTGGGGATTTACGTGGAAGAACAAACCACGAGGCAGAAGGTTTCCACTCGACACTAAATAAAAAAATAAATAAAAGTACTGCAAGCTTTTGGGAGGTTGGTTCTTTTCTGAAGCAAATTCAGATCTATGCTGATATAGAGTTAAGGAGACTCCTTGATGGGGAAAGCCGAAGGCCAGGAAGCGCGTCTATCCAACAAGATGAAAAAATAAAAGACTGTGGGATCTATATGGAAATCATGCTCTACACCTGTTTGAACTTCTTGACGAACTAAAAGATTCAATTAAATTGGTTTCATGATTTTTAACTTGTTTTATATGTTTATTTTAATGTGAATTTATAAATAAAAAATAGTTTGCATGTATTCTTTTTCAATTAAAACTGAAAAATATTTTTTTAATTATTTAAAGATAAATCAAGGGTTAAAAGTTATTTTATTTTTTTGGCGAATTGTAACCTAAGCTAAATATCATAATTGAACCATCAAGATAGAAAAAGCATATATTATTAATTTAAGAAATAACAAAATCAAAAACTCGAAAAATTTGAAAAATATAACAAAAGATAAACGATAAATTTATAAGATAACTATGTTTTATTCAAGATTTTGATGAAAATAATTAAATTTGTGTAGGCGAAGTATGGGTTAAACCGTCATATTTGTAAGAGCGCACTCTCGAAGATAAGAGCCAAAATATTAAAAAAATCGATTTTACTGACGAACTCCCTTTATCTGAAAAAATTCAATAAAAATACGCACGTTGCTGCAAAATGATTGTAGTTTGGCTGACATAATGCAGTTGATGAAATCTAGTCACAAATTGACATTTGTAAATATATGAGGAAACGATTGGTAGAGTTTAAATTCAATTTAATAAAAAATCAAATGCTAAACTATAATTAACAAAACTCCACGAAATGTTCAGTATTAATTTTAACTGCGCAATCTCGTAAATCAGAACTATCCGAAAGCTGTCTTTTCGTTACAAATATAAAATTTAGTTTGCATCCATATCATATTTTCAATTAAACTTCAGTAATTATCAGAATTTATGATAGAGATTTAATTTTAATATCAACACTTTATGATAAAAATAAAATATTTTTTAATTTAATCAAATAAAATTGGATTATTCCATGCATTTAATAAATATGAAGCATATTTTAAGGTTGGTTAAATTCGAGAAGCGCGCATGAGTATTTTGTCGTAGAACATGAATAATCCAGACTCCTCTTAGAACTAACACATGAAGAATATTTAAAGTATTTATGAATTATGTTTATGAATAAAAGATGCTTTACTTGAAGATCTTCTTCAATCTGGATGGCTTGAGGCTGTAAAGAATTTATTTCATGGTAATTTTTAAGGTTTATTCAAGTTGAGATTGGAAAGGAAGAAAGTTATAAGATCCAATCACCTGAAAAAATATTTGAACAGGTTTATCAACAAGCTCGAGGTATTAAAGTTGAATAAACTAAGGATTAATAAACCCAGAGATTAAACATAGATTAATAGAAAATTTGAAAAACATACTGGAAGTTTAAGCTGATACTGCTTTATTTTAGACTGTTGACCGCTTTTAGGGACTCAAAATTTGATACTATTAGAACTTTAATATCATTTAACTTTGTTTATTTCACTTAACTCGGTCCAAAATCTTTGATTAACTTGATAAAAAACTATCAAGAATCACATAAAATGAAAAACTTCCTTTAAAAGTTCGAAATGAATTTTTTTGTTTGAAGATTATCATTTTTCATCACCTTAATAATGAAAAATAAAAAGAGTGTGCATTTTTTTATCATTTTGAAATTTTTTCGTCTTTATTCTTAAACTCACACTTGTGATTAATCTAATTGAACTGGCTTAATTTTTCATTCGAAGATTTATTATTGAACAATAAACGTATCTGGATTGGTTAAATGAGTTTAATCATGAGAAATTCATCATTAATTTTAGAAGAACTTTGATGAATGATAATTTTAAGTTTTTCTGAAAGTGTTTAAAGTGATTCTATAAATTTAATCCTCCTTCTTTAATACACGCCTTTTAACGAATTATTCTCACCAATTTTATGATATTTAATCTTTGAAAAATTTATTTTATTATACACTCATAACTTTAATGAGATATAATTCAATAGATTGTTTCATCTTCATTTTATATTTTTAGTTTCAAAATTTTGAAAGGTTTATTCTGCATGTGATCAAAATAAAAATCGTTCAATACTCGTACTCATGAAAAATGCGTATTTTACAAAATTTATGTTTGGATTTAGAGCGTTTCAAAAATAAGTTAAATCTGAAAATGGTTAACATTTCTTGTTTTGAAAAAATTATTTACTAGGTATGGATATTGATGTTTTTATTTGAAATTACTTAAAAAATTGAGTTAACTAATTTCGTTTAATAAACAATTCTATTTCAAAATTAATTTAATGGAATTTTTTGGATTTTAGCCGATGAAATTCACTAGAATTATGATGGTATGTCACAAATAACCCTGAATTTTAACATTTTACTGGCACAATCTCTATTTTCATCCAAATTTATGAGCTTACATGTTAAAATGTTTCGCAACGCATATTCAATCAAAAGATCTTTAATTTCCCAAAATATATTTTTGTCAATAGAATGAAAATTTTATTAAAATTTAAATATATTCAATCAATATGATGGATCATTCCTCTGGTGATATATTGATAAAATTTGAAGCATTAACCTGTAAATTCGTAAAAAATAAAAACAAAAAAAACAACACTAATTATTAGATAAACTTGAAAACTCAAAAATAAATATTTAAGACAGTTTTAAAGTAATTATAACATAAATAAAACGATATAAATGATTTAGACACATTTTAGTCTTCAGCAGAAAAATTTTTGAAAAATATAGATGAATTTTCTGCCCTGTTTACGAATTCTATTGCAAGTTTATAAACTATTTTAATCAATAAAAATAAATTTCATTCGCTCAAAACTAATTTTGTTGAAAAATATTCAAAAAATTGTTTTTATCAATTATTTCAAAAATGAAATTCAAGTAATTTTTTGGAAGAATTTAGATTTTTATGACGTAAATTTGTGTGAATCTGGAATATCAAAATATTAGGATTATTATTTGGTTCGATTTTTCAAAGTTAAATTTTTTACAAGATAAAAAAATTAGGCCTCAGCAAATTTGTTAATTTAAGAATTCTTCAGTTTCATAATTTAACTTATCATTTTTCATCTTTATATTTTATAAATGAACAAAACTAAAATTCATAAATCGAGGTGTACGACGTAATAAACGGATGCTCAGATTACTAATATTTGAACAAATAAAACTTATCAGAAATATAAGAATGATCTAAATGATGCGTTTGATTTAAGATATGATTTTAAGCAGAAATAATATGTTTATAATTGTCAAAAAATTTATAGATTTAAAATTTGAAAATATTATGAATGAATAATTTAATTTTACTTTTAAAATTATATAGTGATTTATTTTATGTGAATAAAAGAGAAATATTTATTTCATCAATGGATGTTATTTGATAATATAAAATATATAATTCACTCAAATATATTTGAATTTTTATCGTTACTTTTGAATATTTTTAAAATCTTTAATGAGTAAATTTAACTATTTTTGAGGTTTTTTGGACATAATATGCTTGGCCGTTAAATGAGAGAACGATTAAAGTATAATTGTTTCATGAAATTTTTAGAAATTCATAATTACTTATGAAAATAAAATATATTTTCGAAATAAACGATTTTCCAACGAATAAAACATTTAAAACACCTGGATATTAAATAACATATGTTAACTCGCTTTTACATGAAAATTAACAGGGTTTACATACAAAATAATTTTGAAATATAAAATTTTAAAAAAAGTAAACGTTAAAAATAGATGAAAAAATAGTTCGTAAGAACGAAAAGATGAATATCTTTTTATTTCCTAATATATCTATTTTTAAATATCTATGTGAAAATGTAAATAATTTCTTTTTATCGATTATATATGGAGTTTTTAATTGTAAGATTTTTTCACATAATTACAACATTCATCAATTTTTTTACTAAATTATCTTTTTTTGAAATATCAAGGGGAAAATGCAGTAGTATGTTCATCTTTCAGATCCCAGAGGGTATAGTTATAAGTGAATAATAGTCCCATACTAACCAAGACCTATCCTTAAAACTGTATTGATGTTGCCGAAAAGGATAACTTGCTAAATGGCATAAATTAAAATCATAGGTTTATTATAAGACGTACAAAACGAAAAAAACCTTCAAAATATCTCCATAAATGTTTGACTCACTTTATCTACAATAAATAATTTGTTAAAATTCAAAATAAAAGTAATTAATCGTTTGAGAATCAAGATAAACTAATATTACATATATGTATGTCGATAAAATATTTATTAAGTTCCGAAAGATATGTCTGAACTTTTAAACTATGTGAAAATGTTCTATTTGAATTTGTTTAAATAATGTTAATGACCACAATATATTTATTTGATTTTAAAATCCTATAATGTATAAAATGGAGGCTTTTCTTTAAATTAACTTGTTTTTGATAATTTGTTTTGAATAAATGTTTGATGAAAGTGAGATAATTCGATACGTAATTAAATCATAACTTTTCGGGATACTTAAGATCGATAAATATCTTAATTTGCTGAAATAAGAGTTTTTGATTTTATCATTACAAATGTACAAGATTTCAGAAATGCTTAATTTGTTATTAGGCTATTTTATCTCAGAGTCAAATTCCGAAGAGAATTCTCAAACTTTTACCATCTTCCTCCGTAACATTTTAAATGATATTTCCTAGTTTTAAATCTTCATGATAAGAATTTTTAATATATTCCGCAAATATTTTAAATTAAGAGAATTTTATTTAAACGTCTTTTACATTTAACTCAACAACAACTTTATCAATGTTCAACTTTATAAAAGGATGAAAAATATGTTAATATGAATTAAAAAGGGTCATTTGAAGCTATAGATACCATATAAATCGACAAAGAAATTATATGCTGTTTTCGTAGCTCAATTCTTAGAGTATTTACCGTTCAAGAGATTACCACATTTAAACAATGATCCATGTCAAATAAGCAAGAAAAAAGTAACTGATTTCGAAAAAATCAAAATTTTTGAAAATAAGAGTGTATATTTGAATTTACATGATAATAAACAATAAATTAATTGCAATATTATTGTTGAAAATATTTCAAACTAATGATTCAATCAATATATCTGATTAATTTTTATCCTTTGAATAACTTCAAAGAGGAACTAATAACATCGCATTAGATTTGGGAATCTTTTCACACACAATTTTTTAAATTTATCAAAAATATTTTTAAGCTGAATTATTCATCTAAAAATGTTATAAAAAAAAGTTAGCCTTCGAGTGTTTAAAAATTTACTTATAAAACTCAAAGGAAACATGTAAATGTCAAATTTTCAAAATTAGGTAGATATAACACTATCGTACAAAATCATTTTTATGAGCTTTTCTGTCACACCTTTTTATTAATTATGAAGATCAAAATTTCCTGTTTTCATATAGGTTTTGAATTTTTCACATTATAATTTTCAAAATATTCGTGAAAGCAATTTTAAATTCAATAAACATTTTTTATAAAATCAAACTGTCTTCAGTGTTATATTAATTTTCACTTAAAATTAAAGATACGATTTTCATCTAAAATGCTGAATGATATTTTTCAAATTTTATAAGTTGATAAAAAATTATTTGTTTCATATTTTTGATAAATTTCTGAATTTAAGTATAATTGCAGCGTATATTTATAAAACAATATATTTTTAAAATAAAACATCATATTTGTGTTGATTTAATCCATTAAAAATGATAAACAGGAATTAAGTAATTAAAATATAAAATCGCATCCATGAATATATCTACTTTGCATAATTTTTGTGGCATATCCATGAGAATAATTTTTTTTGCATCGTTAAATCGGAAATATTATCATCCAGAAAAATTTAGTTTTGAAACTATTTTAATCTATTATAAAAAAATTATTTGAGAAATTTATAATATTAATATTAAATACTTTGCTTTTTGACATTTTAACATAAATTGAAAGATCAATATTTAAAAAGGAGTGGTAATAGAGCAACCCTTCATAAAAATATATTTCGATGATTCTATTTTAAAATAAATTTATATTGTTCAAGTTTTTAAAATCAAAATAATTTAAGTCTTTGTTATTCGTCTATTTAATTTAAAATGTAATTTTACATTCAGAGTTTACTCTTTTCTAAATTTAAACACATAACGAATTTTTCAGAGATTAGAACGACTTACAGAGTATTTAATAAAAAATAATTGTGTTAATAATTTAAAGATAATATTTATAAATCAGGGATACAGTAATTTATTTCTAAAACAATTCAAAACATAATCATTGAAGCCTTTTGAATTGATCAAAAATTTTATAAAAATATTAATTTTTCTAATTTTTAATAAATTTTAAATATGATGACGAAATTATTTAATTTTAGAACCTTTAAATTAATTTTAATATTTTAAAATATGATTTAGAATGTCTTTGCTTCAAATAGACATTATTTCAGTATGATAATTAGCACGTAAATCTGATCAGGTTTCAAAAATTATTATAAAATAAATTTAATGAGAAAATTTGAAATTTTATCAGATTTATAAGAACTATATAATCAGATAAAATAAAAATGTAAGAGCATAGGGATAATTTGACCTTTAGTAAAGATGTTTGATTCAAAAATCACCCCGATTCGTCTATATACAAATTAAATTTTACAATTAATCAGATAATTTTTGTATACTGTTTAATTTCGATATTTCTGATTGAGAGTTACTAAATAATGAAAATCCCAGTTATTATACAATTGTTAAAGCTGGCGAAAAGAATTATATCTTGTTGTATTTAAACATAATAGTAAATTTTTTCATGTTTCTATCTGATGTTTCAACGCAAAATAAAATTATTTTTACCGTATCAGCTGTACATGCGAGTCTTTTATAATGTATAAATCGAAAATAAATTTTTCGATTTTTAAATTTATCAAAAGTATAAATTTGTAAATAATCCATTTAAATGTAAAGTAAAACATGTTTACCACCAAGTTGATTTCGATCACTTTTATCTCAGGGAGAAACAACTAAATTTACTCATTTTAAATGGAAAAACTATTTAACATTAAATTTTAAAGTTATTTCTTAAATGAATTTGTTTTAGGAGGTTTACATAGTTAAAAACATTAAAGTTGGATAAATTCTTTAGAATTTAAAAAATAGTTAAAAGAACTCATATACTGAGTTAATATTTAAAATTTGAAAATTCCAAAGAAAAATCTAAAATGTAACCAATTTATTAATAACCTGATATGGAATCATCTAACAATGAGTTCGATATGAGTATTTTTATTTAAAATATATAAAATAATTTATCATAGAATTATGAATATTTAATCTCAAATTAACGTGAAAATTAAATTTATTTTTTGACAATTAAATGATATTATTAAAAGAGAAACGTATCTTAGAAAATTCATATTTTTAGAAATATGAAGTAAATAGGTGTTAATATTTTAATTTGTTGATGACTAATAAAAGTAAAAATGTAATTTAAATAATTAATTTTTTAAAGTTATCTAAATTAACAAAACATAAGAAGTAGAACAATGCGTGTTATGTAAACAATATAATCTTTTAATATCCTCAAAACTTTAGAATATTAATAATTTATTTTAATTTGTTAAAAGATAACCCTAAATTCATTTCATGTTTGTTATTAATGATTAATTTTTAGATAGAACTCTTCAAAGAAACTAATATGATACTAGCCTGTATTTTCATCTGTTTTTACTCTCAATCACAAATGGTATTCAATAATACGAACATAAATTTTCGAATTTTGATTTATCCATAATTATTATACAATTTGGATTGAATAATTTAAGAGAATGCTACAAATTACGATTATCAAAAAAATATTCCCAGAAATGTTTCGATTTTTGTAAATTTTAGAATATATAATTCTCTGAATTTACATCTCTATAAAGAAAAAACACCGAATACCTGTCTACGAGAAAATATTAAATTATCAGAAAAATCTTCACTTCCTGTTGTATGTAACTTTATCAATGAATTCAATGATCAGGTATGATATGTTTGATCTTTATTTTAAACGAAGATTAGATGATTTAAATTCATTTAAACGTTAAATTTCTTTAATTGATTGATAACTAGATATAAGTTTTTAAAATTCAACCGTTCACTAAATTTTCTAAATAAAACAATGTTAAACCGAAAATGCTTGAATGATAATTTTTTATTTTGTTAAAGTTTGATGATACAATTAAGTGAATTAAATTTTAAATAAATATCCTTTGATAATCAAAAAATACAATATATTTATGTTTTTGTTATTTTCCATATATTTTCATGTGCTTAATGCTTAAAATTTGAAATATTACAGTTTTATTCTTAGATAAATCCAACTGGATATAATAGTTTCCATAATCTTGGTTGATAGCTTAAGATATGTTTATTTAATGTTTGAAAATTTATTCATTATTTATTATTTTTAAATGAAAATTAAATTCAAATGAATTAATCCATTTTATTTTTTTCAGAAAGTAGAAAATTCAACTAATTTAAATATGAATAAAAGCAATTATTGAGTTCGAATTGAAAACGGTTTAAAAACCTAATCAACATTTCATAAAATTTTCCGTTCCCCTTCGGTTACTATATCAACGATATTTTATGAAATAATTATCATTTTAAGAAGAAGATTAGGATTTTAACCACAAAAACGTGTTTGTTCTTCTGTTAGATAAATGAAAATATGATTTTAAAAATAATTTATTTTTAGGAAAAAATTTACTTTGAGTGGATAATCGATAATCAAGAATCACACATGGACAGTATTTTCGTCCCAATTACATTTAACATCAATATCATTGCAAACGTTCATTTACTGAAAATTCGATCCATATTTCAAATTAGATTTATGTAAAAATTGCTTAACAAAAGTAATTTAAACATTGTTCCAAAAACCTCAAAAATATTCGCAATCAAGCATTCAATTTTTTTGAGATCGGAAAAATTTATCCTTCAAAATGTATAAATAATTATAATTTGAGAAAAATGGTTTATTTATCAATTGATAATGGAAACGTATGGGTAAACGAAATTTTTTGGTTTGATCTTTATCCACATCCGTCACTGAAAATTGATTATATTTCTTTCAATCGCTTTGAAAATAACATTGTATTTCATTGAATTTTAATTAAATAGAATCTTTTTAAATATTCTTTTAGGTTTCAGCTCAAAATTAATAACGATACGTTTAATTCAAACATCATTGATAAAACTTTACAAATTTTGAAAAGTATGAACAAAATTTGTAAACTTACATTTGAAAGTACTTATACAATTGAAAATCTATTTTTATAGTATTATCTGATATTTTCCTAAGTGATTACGTTGTAGAATTAAAAAAACAGGCAGACTTGAACCATTTCGATTTCAAAAAACATAAAAGCAAAATTAAAGAATCATGTATGTTATTTAGGATTAAAAATTTCAAAAAAAATATACTCATGAAATAGATTTGTCTGAATATTTGAAACGAGCTAACTGCTCATGTGAGCCTGATGAATTTTACATTACAAAAAGTCAGATTGGAGAATATGAAAATTTTTATTTCTGCAGATGTCAATGTATAAGTGGCAATTATGGAACGACGTGTATATATTCGAAAAGCTGCTTGAATTGCCAATCTGATGCTTGTAATCCAAATAATCAATGTTTACAATGCATGAATGGATGGATTGGTCCCAACTGTTCAATAAAAACCTGCAAAAATTTTGACATATGCAAAAATAAAGGTTAATTATATTTTTATTTGGAAAATGTTTTATTTATAAAAATCAAAGAGAATGTAAATGCCTCAGAAAGTTCTATGGAAAATACTGCCACCATCAAATGATTAAAATGAATGAAACTCATCATGGTATAATTAAACAAACTGATAATCGTTGTAATTTTCAAGAATTAATGAAAAGTTAATTTGAAGGAGAACATATTCTTCCGAATTTTCGCTTTTCATTTTACAATGCTGGTTATTTTCATTTTTATCAACAGAAAAATATTATGGTATGAGGGCAAAATTCAACTAGGTTCAATAGAATGTTATTTCCAACAGGTTCACTGAAAAGATATTCTCTAATAGTACAATACATAAAAATATAGGTCTGCAAATACTTAACGATACAGCTCTATAGAACATGAAATTTTAAAATAAATCGTAACAAATGAGTTTTACAGAATGGATTATTCTTCACAATTTATTTTTTCTTGTATAAACCTTTTCATAACCTTAAAATCATTGATAAGAATAACTCAAATCAAAATCTTACAACATTACTTAAGAAGTATGTTCTTATTGAAAAAGCTGATAATAAAAATTAAATTCTTGTATTAACCTCCGAACATATCATATAATCATCCAAAAATGTTTAGAATTGTTAAAGAACTTGTTGAACAGTTAAATCGTTAAAAACACATGATACCTTACAAAAATCATAAGTTAAATATAAAAATAAACTATTTACAACTTTGAAAATTCGATTTTATTATATTATTTTAAAAAGCCTAAAAAGAAAAATTTCCTGGAATTTGATTCTGTAAGATAAATAATTTTTAGAATAGAAGTAAAAATATGATTCAATATCGATATGTTTTCGAGAATTATTTTGGAAGTTCCCGAGAAGTTAAATACTCTAAGGAAAATTTTCCAACGATGTAAATCGATAAATGCTTGCTGTCTTTGTTATAACTCTTAGACCACTAAATAAACTCTGATCTCCAATCATAATTAAACTTTTGTAAGAGAAAATAGGATTCACTTAAACTCTAAATCAGTTCTCTAGATTTTATGGGTATGAAATGATCCGTTTCTCTCCCTTGGATCTATATCTACCTTGAATTAAATTAAAATGTGTAAATCTTATGAAAAGTGTTAACGATCCTCTTTTAATAATTTTCATCAAAAAATAAAATATAGATTCAGATTTGTTTCACTAGACATTATAATGAAAACCTGATATTTTCATTTCTATGAAAATTTGAGGAAAATCGTCCATTGATAAATAAATTTAGGATGATGCAAATATAAACATAAATATATCAAAAATAAATTGATCCCATATTGAAATAAAATTATTGATGATAATAATTAAAAGTATGAATCTAAATATCTGATAATAATCACATTTAATAAATTGATATTTACTGCATTTATATTGAAAATAATTTAATTAGGCACATCGTAAACCGGTAAATAAAAGCAGAGATTTTATAAATTTTTGATGATTTAATACATTTCGAAGTAACTGATTCATAATATTGGAGCTAATTTAAAAAAAAACAATTCTGTACTGAAACCTATTTTCACATTTAAAAAATCAAAAATAATCATCTAATTTTCACTTGTTCATCTAAGAAAAATTAATAATAATTCAAATACACAAGCATAATTCATAAAAATTTTAAAATACATACATCAATGGCGTAAAATTGAGTTTTTAAATCTGTCAAAAATTAAAAATATGAGGCGTTAATAAACGTAGTTAATTTTGATTTATGTTTGAAATTTGCTAAAATTATGATTTTTATCAATAAAATTTGCAGCAGGATACATAAAACAGATAAAATACATTTAGATGTTGAAAAATAATAAATGAAACACACATAATACAGAAAAAATGTTCAAGACGTTTTAAAGGGGATCATATTTCTTTTCTACCTTTTTTCTGTTACTGATGTATTTGAACAAATTTATAATTATAAACTCAGACAAAATTAAAATCTTAAAGGGGTTCAAAGTAAAAGATAATCTTTTAATATATTGATTCAAAGATTGGTTTAAAATAAAAATCTTATAACCTTAATTAACATTCTTAAAAAATCACAAAATTTTTGAACATTTAACATTAATGAGGATGATAAGGTTTTATTAAAACTTTTTCATTCAATTCAGCTCATTTGAAAGTTTTAAATATGAAATTTTGTGGAGATAAATAATAAAATTTTTAAAATCATAGATTATCTTGAATTTGATTCTTAAACGAAGAAATATTATCGGAAGTAAATTTTCAGTTTTAAAGTGCAACGATATATTTTATAAGAAATATTCTGACTTAATTTCATTATAAAAATCACAAATGTTTCTCAGATCTCCCGTTTAACTATTTTATTAAGTTTCTTGGATCAAACTCTGGCTCAGTGAATAAAGAATCAAAATGAATAAAAAGGTTATTATCTTTCTTGGGAATTAAAACGTTATTTGAAAAAATATATCTAAATAGTTCAAATTTTATTTACAACTGTTTAATTCCATATTTAACCAAATATTGTTATTAAAATAAATAATTTCAAGTTTTATAATATATTCAGTTAGAATTACAATCATTCAAACTTAAAAAGTTTTTATTGAAACATAAAAGTTAATTATTTACCTACTTACATGAAAAGTAAATGATTAATGGACTCTTTTAAATTTTACGACTTATTTATTAAAATCACAAAGTCAATAGTTTAATGATTTCCAAAATTTAGATAAAAGAAAATTTACATGAAAAATAAAAATTACGAAAGTGATATACGTCAAAATATATTCAAAAATTTCAACTATATAAATTTATATCCTCAAGATAAAGAAGCTGAAATATTAAATATTTCATTTTTTACTACATTTTTATCTTATTGAAAATGAAGATGTCATAATATTTTTTTAATAATAATGTTAATTTAATCTATACTATTCATTTTTATATTTAAGGAAAATTAAGCCCATAAATCGAATAAAATTTTTTTATTCAAGAAGATTAACAATATGAATCTACAAAATAATTTATTAAACACACGTTTACACGTTCCTTAACTTATTTTATGATGGAATTTAGATTTCTGAGAATATAAACGAAAGCTGAGCTTTGGAGGATATTGCTTTGTTTACATGATATTATCAATTTACGATAATTAATTCGTTCATTAAAAACAAACATTCAAAAAATCTGGGAATATTTTGAATTAAAATTAACCAATGGTTATTCAACGCCTAGAACTCATTCGTAAACTCTTTCTAAATATTTTAAAGTGCATTATCGAAATATTTTTGAGAATTAAGAATAAAATATGGAGATATTCCTTAAGGAACACGATCGATTTAATAGTTGGCCAACATAAGCACATTAATTATTTCAGATCATTATCTGTAATATTTTCCAAACATAAGATGGAATCGAGATTTGAACACTGATATTTATAAACTGTAAACACGAGAAATTTTATATTTCTCGAATAAGGTTTTAACACAATTTTTAACCTTATTAACATTTATTAAATAAATAATAGTGGATTCAAATGAAAATCGATTTGAAATCTGTTTAATTCAGTTTAACATGACAAAATAATTTATGAGAAAGCTCACCTTGAACGTTAAACAAATTTATGATGTGAAGTTAACTTCAATATGAGTGTAATACTATTTAAAGTGTTGATTACAATTTGATAAAATTATCATTGTGATAATCATTCTACCTTTGAACGTATTCAGGATGAGAACCGAAAAACGACTTTATAAGCTTATATCGGTTTCATTGTTATAAAAATTATATTTTATGGTAAAAATGTAGATTTTTATTTTATTTCATGGAATGGTAAACAACAAATTTTTAAAACTTTATATATTAATTGACTGATTATTTTAAATTGTAAAATATAGTTTAAATCGCTAAACTATTTTACGAATTAATAATGAAAATTTTCACCACGATATAAATCATGGTTTATACCAAAAATATAATTCATTCATCTTTACAAAGTGTGATAATTTTGTTTTTATATTTGGTATAGAATTCTTCAAGATAGTTGACTAATAATATATGTAACACTTTAGGTCAATATAAAGCTCTACTTTGTAGATAAAAACAGTTTAGGAATGTGAGAATAATAAAACTAACATTGTTATCGATCTCGGACAGAAATAATGTTTGACATATACTAAAAACATTTTTAGTGAAATATGTTTTTTGATCGAATCTTCGAAAAATAACATAATGACAATATACGTTGATTTTTTTGATCTGATCATTAAACTAGCACTTATCTCAGAATAAACTAACCAGGACAAGTTAAGTAATCGTTGTAAGTTAGAATTATATTTTTCAGCAACCATAAAATATAAAAATTATCAAGATCGAACGATAAATTAATAGGGTTTTAAAAGGTTAATTATTGAAAGATGAAGAGATTTTTTTGGATTTGGTGAACATTGCAGATCAAAGATATATCGTGATTTTCCCATTTTGGTTGATTTAAAATTAAAAATAATGATATTTATTCCATTTGCAGAAGACAGTCTTTTTTCGAGACTTCAGCCAGAATAAATAAACAACAGTTTTATAGAGTAAGCATTTAATAATGTTCCCTACATGCCCTATTTTCGATGAGGTTTGGTGTATATTTCATAAGTGTTTTTCAAAAAATAATTTGTTATGAGATATAAATTAATCGGTCTTTTAGGGTTTATTAGTTAAATTCTATGGAAATTTGTGAAATGTTAAAAATTTCTCATTGATATTTTAATTTGTAAATAATCTATAATAAACAAAAAAAATATGAAGATGTAAGAGTTATATACCTCAGATGTTGACTGCTAGTCTCTATAATAGGTTTCAATTCCGTTGAACTCGACATCTCTCCGCTTTCCGAAAGATTGGGTTTGTTTATATTCTCGTATTCGCTTTTGATAAGAGAGATTTCTATTTCTATTGAGCTTTTAATAACTAGGATTTAGTAGTCGGTATCCTATTCTTCATCAAAGACCCATTAGTTTTAATCTGAAGATATTTATTCAAATCCTAAAATTTATTTTCGATAATTGGTCGCTTTTTACACTTTTGCTTTTGATATATTTTTTATGTCAACAAGTCTTTTTATCTCATGAACTTCGTACGTCCCGATATATGGTTGTTCGAATCAATTTATTCGATGTTTTTTTTATCAGTAAATGATATCCAATGTTGCGAGAGAAAACTCAGACATCTTAAAGATAAGAACAGACAAAAAGCAAATCCGTGTATTTTTTAGAGATAACAATTAAATAATTTGCCAATATATTTTTTCCTAAAAGCATTAAGATAAATTCTAGATGTCTCATACAGGTTAAAACACTTAACTCTGTTATATGTTTATCTTATTCAGTTAATGGTATTTGCCAGGATAAATTTTTTAAATCTAGGTGAGAGAAATAAGCTGCCACACTAACATGTAGATCAACTCCTGAAAAGATGGAATGGAGTGTGTGACTTGAATTATAGATTGAGTAATTCATCTATAGTATAACGAACCATCATTTTGGTCATAATAGTAACGGAAGCCCTCTATGAGCTGAAGATTTTTAAAATATGTTTCTTTCTATAATTTTATTTTTATAATTTATAAATTCTGAGGATGATATCGAAAGGATGTAACATCTTGGAATCCGTTTATAAGTAAACCTTTTAGGTATGCAGTGCCATCATTAATTGTATTTTTTTGATAAAATTTTTTAAATGAGAAAATTTGGGAGTTTCTGTGCAGTGCTTTGATTAAATAAGAATGAACTTTTTGGATATTATTGGGTGTATTTGTTTGTCTGATTTTATTTTCGCTTGGGTTCTATAAATGATGTAAGTGATTTCGAAACTGTTTGATTTCCTTTCTACCATTTTACCGATCCATGAAAAAAGATATAATAAATATTGCGTTATGTTAAAATTTATCGAATACTTGTAATTGGAAGTTGTACGAGTATTATTCAACTTCTGTTCTTAAGTTTAGATTCCTCGATATTATAATTTTTGAACCTTTTATAGCTTAAAAAATTGTGAAATAACCTTTGTAATTTATTATCTTTGAGTTAATTAATCTTTAATTCGGTCATTTTGGATAACGCTATTTGACATTTTGTTTATGTCTAGACTTTCTATGAGATTTTTGTGAAAACTTTATTTTAAATTGTTTTAACTTTTGAATTCTTTTCTGATTTCGACAAACCATGAAAATATGTCCTATTTTACCCCGTAAAAAGTAATAGAATGCTTCACTTGCGAATAAGGAGTCTCTTGACCGTTTTCAGAGCAGAGTTGGGCAGTTAAATTATTTTAGAAGGTTTTTGGCTTCTTTTAGTTTTCTTTCATACGTTCGTTATAATGTGACTGCTGTTCAGAATTTTTTTCCTTATAAATACTTTATGATGTTTAGGTTATCGAGGCATGTTTAAAGATTGACTCGTTTGTACACTTCTTAGTGCTTGATTTTTGTTTCTCGTTGGATTAACCGAAATAAATTTTATTTTTGGAGTTCATCAAAATATTCTTCAGATTGTGTTGAGTGGAACTTTCTGATAACTGCTAATTGACGATGTACGGCTCTGTTCATGTTTTCGACCAACACGATCCGTGTATTTCTGAGCTTTTCGACAAAGTTAAATCCAAAAGTTTTCTTCAATCAACACTAAAGTCTGCTTTTTAAATAACTTTAGGTTCCAGTTAGATTGACCAAGTGAATTTTGCTCATCTTGGAAGACTCGTGTCAAAGATAATCCTAACTCGTCAAGATATCTAAGGGCAGCGTTTAGCCATTTTCCCCTTCCTCAAGATGACAAGGTAATCTGTAACATTCTTATGGTAATCAAGAGGTAGATTTTCGCTGAATTTAAATTTATTTTAATCAAACAGTAGAAACAGAATAAATTTAAAATTTAAGCCAATTTAAATCTCATTGTTGAAAAACAAAATGCGAATCAAGGCTTATATTTTCTGGAATTTATTAATTCCGTTAGATATAACATGGTTACATAAAGTGATTATTTTTTGTAAAATACAACAATTCAATAAGTTCATTCAGGAGCTATAATTAGATACCAAACTTCTTTATAAATCAGAGTATGAATTTGAGAATACTCTGTATATTTCCAGGTAATATATGATTGCTCATCAATTATATCTTCCTAGCTTAAAATAAAGAAATAGCATGAGTACGGCTGTTGTATTAGAACTGAATTCAATAACAAGAGAGTAATTTATTCCTAAAATAATATTAATGTTAATATATCTTCATAAAAATGACGACAGATCATAAATTTATTTTATCGACCAGAAAAATTCTAATATAAAACCTACAAATTATGAACCACAATAAAACTACAATATATTCAACAAGGTTTATTTCACTGTATTTTAAGTGATTAAAATATTTTTAATAAGGTGAAATTATAATTCATCTTCCTTAAAGCTAGACAATTAATTTGGCGAATAAAAACGAGTGTTAAAAATATATATGAAATTTATTTAAGTTCAAAATATCGTTTTTAATCTCATTTTTTAAAGAAACTATTTATCAAGTTTTAATTTATCTAAAAGTATGTAAAAAATATTTTTGCCCTTAGATGTGTTGTAATTTGAAAATTAAAAATACTTTTTACAATGAACTGTTTTAAAGTTTTAAATAATGACAATGTTTTAGAAGTGAGCTTCGATTTAGCATTTTTACTAAAATGTCTTAGTTTTAAACGACATTAGATAATTCGATTCTAGATTTGATGGGATACGTAAAGTTATAATTATATTATAATCCTGGGGAAAAGATTTAAATTAAACCGATTAAATAATATTCAGTGTTAATTTCAATCAAATTGCTTCTTCAAAATACAAAATAAATAACAGCATAATATGCGTAATATTTGCTATTTCCCGTCGTTATCATATTTTGACCTCTCAAACTCTTAATAAACTGAAAATGAAAAATTATTGATAAAATCAAAATCCAAATTATTTTCCGATTTTTCGGTAAATTTCAAATTTTTTGGTATATTTATAATAAAAGCCTATTGATTCGAACCTGAAAAATATTGACCTTCAATTTTTCATCTTCTGATAAATAGATTTTCAATATTATTTCAATTAAAGTTTACTAATTTTATCAAATATACTATGAAGTCAATGAATAGAGATTATCTTCAATCAACTATATTTAACCTTTGTTTTCAATCGATGCTTGGTTTTCACATCAGGAATAATAAAATGTAAAATTAATAAAGAATATTTTTCATAAACCATAAAAATCTTGAAAATATTAAAATAGTGAGCTATGTTTTAAACTGGAACTAATGAAGATGATAAATTAAATTTGGAGTTTTAAAATTAGTATAAACAGTAAAATACCGCAGCCAGTAAATATAAATTATAATTTTATTGTCTTCAAATAGCTTTCTTTTATTGTTTTTAATTCTAATGATATAAATCTATTTCTTCACCATAAATTTAAACAGCGCATTCAAAGTTTTGCTTTTTAGATTTTATTCTCAAGGAATTTGAAATCCAAAAACGGAAATGTTCTTTTCACAATTTATAATACTTTGTCCAAAAGTTTCATCTGAAAAAAATTATATTCATAAAAATTTTCGACTTAATTTCGTTTATAATAACATCTGAAGAAACATGAAATAAGTCAGACAAAATTTAAAATTTTCAACTGTTTTTGTAATCGAGCGAAAATTATGTATTCGAAGAAATAAAACAAGTATAAATTCACCGAAGGGTTAAGAAATATATTTAAATGTAAAAATTAATCGAAATAATTTAACTTCATTGTTTATTTTATCAAATTTTGTTTTCTTAAATAATTTTTGCATTTTTGTATAGTTCGATAAAATCTCAAGCTTTATCCCTTCTGGCTGATAGATTTAATATGTTTTTGATAACATTTAGATATCTGACTCAAAACGAGTGAAAATTTAATTCTTATTTAAGAGAAATTTCTTTCAATTTTAGTCAAAATCATTTTTTGTTTCTCCAAAGAAAATGTTTGGATTTCGGTTTTATACTTTACACCTTTCAGTTAATTCTACATATATATAAGTGGAGTGTATAATTTTCCATTTTTAAATATGTCCAGAACTTTTGCAATGTTATTACTTTTATAAAAAAGTTTAAATGTTTATAATTTTAAAATAAAGTTCTCCAATAAAAATGATAGTAAATAGATGGTAATTGTATTAGTTATTAAATTGTAAATTATTTAGTTCATAATTGAAAACGAAAAAAGTTGAGATTATTTTTAGTTAACAAGCTATTTTATACTATTTTATAAGGGTTTTTGCAAAATCTTAAATTAAATGGTAAAGACCAAGAGAAATAAAACAATGATTAATGTTCACACAATTATACAATAAAAAAATATTAAACATAAATCAGATTCAATTTTATTTTCGATAAAATCATTCATTATATACTAAACTATAAGAATCTCAAATTTTCATTCTGTTATCAAATAAAATCGATTTTTCAACACAACAAATCTCATGAGTTCATGAACTTTTAAAATATTGATTAATATCATAAATTGCTTATCTGATAAATTAAAAAAAATTATGACTAGTAATTTTCTCAGAGTAACTTATGATGAAAAATCTCTAAATTAATGCTACAACTGTATATAGTCCTTTCTCGTATCTTTTATTACGAAATATATAATATTCAGAAGAGACTGCATTAAATGGACAAGAAAATTTAATCACCGCAAAAGAGTAATTGCTTTTATATCTAAGAACAGAATAAACACTTAATCGAAATATATTTAATATTTTAATCATTTTGTTAGCTTTCTATGACATAGTGATGATCCAAATAATTCAGCAACTTCGAAAAATCTAAAACAATAATTTAAAAAATTAGTTTCAAATAATGTGTGAAATATAATCTGGTATGATTGAGGTAAATAATAATTTCTATTTTCGCTAAATTCACTAAAAATTAAATTTATATTCTTTGTTTGATAAGATAATAATATAACACGTCGTACTAAAAGGTAATTTTGTTGTGAAAAACTTAAAATTAACAAATATCTTTATTCATTTAATATTATGCTAAAATTTATGCTTTATTTGAGGATTTTACTCAATGGCGAGTCTAGGAATTTAGTGTAAGAATGTCACTAAAAGAAAGGGTTAGATTTTGATGTTTTTTATTTATTTTGATTTTATGCATCAAAAACGTAAATTTAAATAAAAAATAAGTGAATAATATAATTTAAAACAAAACAGTCTTAGCAATGAAATAAATAGGATATAAAGTGATAAATTTTGAAGTTCTTTCTGAAAAATTAAATATTTTTAAGTTGTCATCAGGTGAGTATATGTATATATTGAAGGTTTTCATACGCGTGATTAGGCAGCATACAGTTTTCTATATAAGCAGCAGAGATTGTTCAAATTCAATCCACACACTTGTAAAGATTGTCCATGATCCATGTTGGTTGTCATTACAAAGGTGAGTATCTCATTTAGATGTTATCGTTTGAATTTTAATGATATATCTGTTGAAATTACTGGCATAAGTTTCAAACAAAACATCTTCTCATTCCAAGTATCGATTTAAAATTGAAGCTTCTATTATGTTGTGTACTGAAAGCCTGGTATCATTTCAAATTCGTGATTAATTTATTTTAAAGAGAAGGAATATGAATACCAAAATGTAAAATATAGTGTGTGGTGGCTTACCTTTCGAAAAAGTGATTTTAAAAATTCTCTAAGATAATTGACAATTTCATCTTGATTAATTTTTGTTATCGACAGATATATCCTCCGTTACTCTGCCGGTATGTCATTATTAATTTTGGAATTTATTTTATTGACATCTTTATTTTTAAGTTCTTATATATCATGTTCACTGATCCATTAGTTATTTTATTATTCTAAAAGATACTTGTGAAAAGTTTATGAATTAACAATTATGATAGCTGTGATTTTGCTTTATTTTTTTGGAAATGGGAATTATTTTATCTCTACTGATTTCTATTTACCCATTTATTATATCTGATAATTTTTTGCTCAGCGTTGATAAGATTCGCTATTTTTAATTCTATGCTCATCAGTGTTCAAAGTACATTTCTGCTCTTTTAGATTTAAAATCGATGCTTTAGAAGTTTACTTAATTTATCGGTAGCTGTCGAAAGTGTTATTAATGTAATAGATTGTCTAAAATCACAAAACAACAAAATAAGTGACACGTAGATTCGTTTATTTCTTATAAAACGTTGAATTGTAAGTTGAAATGCTTCAAGTAAATTTTTTTGAGCCATTGAACATAAGTACAAAATAGTTATTTTGCGTAATTTATGTCATCTAGACATTCAAATATTTTGTTAATATTTCATGTTAGAATCTAAATGATTAGTATTTTTAAATACAATATCATCACCGAATGCAATATTTTAACCCAATCAAAATAGTTGATAAAATTCCAGAGGATACTATTACCAGTGTTAAATGTTACTTTGATCTTACAGTTAATAATATAAGTGAAATCAGAGATTTATCTCCTGTTCTTCGATGGGCATATAAAAAATAAATTTTCTACTTAATCTCATGCATTATTTTTTCGACGTCGTTCGTTGTTCTGGAGTTTATTTTGGATGATTTAATGTTTACAAATTTACAATATTGTTTAATTCAAATTCGTGCCTCTCCATCGTCGATTATTATTAAATTTGTAATTTTCAGATTTATTCGTTGCATGCAATTTTAATTATACAAATGGCTTGTCAGAATTCTCCATGCATTTATCTTTTAAGAAAACAACTCCCTATTTTCGATATTTTTGTAATTGAATGTCCGTGTTTTTATTTTTTGCACTTAAGAGATGTAGTTTTTCATAACTTAACTATTCTCTATATTTTTACGAAATGAACTTTTTGATTAAATGGGAATAACTTTGTTTATGATATTGCAAATATATTATGTGTTTAATGTTGTGTTACTGTATTGAATTAAAATATTATCGTAGTATTCTGATGCGAATCATTTTCTTAAGAATTATATTTTGACAAGCTTAACGATACATTTCACACTCGTGACTCTTTACTGATTTTAAATTCATGAAAGACGACATTCAGCTTATGCTGATTAAACAATAACCACAAAAAATACACTCTGCATTGTTTGGGTAAATAGTATATTGGCGGCTTAATGTATCGCTTGAATATAAATAGGAGTGTCTTCCGACTTATCAAACGTGTTTGCAATTTTGAAAATTTTTTGCTTATAAATTCAATGTCTGATATCCTGGCACTGACAGAATAAATTATGAATTGGAAAAATATCCTTCACATTCGGTATGAAACGCAGTTAAATAAGTAAACGGTGATTAAAATTTTCTGTGCTTTCTTTTACTGTTGTGAAGTACACCCTACATCAATTTACAAGATGCGATGCCAAATGTAACTCTTAATGATGTGTTCCATGAATTTGAAATTTTTAAAATGTGCTATCCTGTTTCATCACTCATAATATATCGTACCAGTTTAAATCGTTGACTTCTTAGATGAATGCAGTCGCGTAGTAGATTGCCTTTATTGAATCAACTGAAAATTATATTCAATTGATTACATTGAATCGCATAACTCTAAATAGGGTGTACTTTACACTTTTGAGGTAGTTACTATGAATATGATACAAACCAGATTATCGACTTCAACTCCATCGTTTCTTAAGTTTAAAATTATGTATTTACCAACCTCAGTTGAATTTAAAAATACAATGCATATCCGAAATACTCAATTATAGTTTTGTAAAATATGTTTTTTAGGTATAATTTAACATTTTTAATCAGACATGCATAGTAAGTTGTTGTAAAGTGAACCACCTGGATCAAAATCATATTTATATGACAAATTAAAATAATTTGACATCAGTTTCTATGTCTTTTATTTCGGCTTTGATGACTTAATTAATTTGTTCTGATGTAAGTTCAATTACCAATAATATCAAAATTTGTGCATGTGACAAACGTATTTTTTGCCATGAAGTGGAATAAATCTCCAACGTGTTACTCACAAATCATTATAATTGTATGTCAATTATCGGAAATAATTAATTTTTGATTTTAACATTGTCACGAAAATACCATTACGATCTGATGATGATTGTGTTATCAACATGAATGTTTGTATTTCATCCCAAGTAGGATTGTATGTGAAGGATATAAATAAATTTTAACGTCCATATGGGATGACATATTTAATTATATCTTGTGTATATCAATACATATGCATGAAATCCCTGTAATTGCGACTTGAGGTATGACCATTTATCCAAATTTATTTAGGTTTCAATCATTTACAAAAGCAACCTGTTGATAAATATAATCTTCGCAAAATTGATTATTTTGGTCTTATACTAAGTTGATAACTCGTTATATTTTAGTTTTTTCAAATACGTTTGATTATGATTGTGGAAAAATTTTCAACCTTTTAAGAAATGATATTCATCGTTTTCTCGATGATTCCTCAAAATTAAAAGTATTTAATTTAACTAAGCTTCTTGTTCAAATTATGCTATATGATTGATTTCTCATTGAATATCCTAAACTGAGATGAATCTTTAAATATCCAAGATAGAATAAGATTTTAAAATGCGTTGTATGATCGACAAGTAAACTGATACGAGCTGAAGTTCACAATTTTTCTAATGTATAAATAAATCACACTATTTTTATTCACAAACTCAAGCTATCGCTACTTTATCAATATTTGATGCATCATATTGTCTCTCGTTATGGTAGAAATTTTTTCTTCTCTCAATAAAACAGAAAGTCATCAGTTAGAAATTGTTCCAGAGAAATTTTGAACGATTGAAGAAATTCTTAATGCTGATGTGATAAAAATTATACTGAAGCGGCGATTTCTCGTTTTGTGCTTGTTTTGATTTTACTTCATCACTCAATATGTCTTTCCTGGTTTCAAATTGAATAAATTTGCAAATTTTATTGATCCATGTTTTTAGGCTGGGATATATTTGTTCTTGAACATTTTCAATTTCGTTGAGTGTTGTTTCTGCATTATATTTGTTGTTTGGAAAGATGTAATTTGAAAACATGAGCTGTATTTTGGTATGTTAGCCATGAAATGTCTCACTATGACGGTTTTTCTGAACAAAAACGTTTATAATCGTTCTAGTGATATTTATAATTCAGATAGTTGTACTTTTTCTCACCCAGAACATTCATGGTGTTTCTTTCTTTGATTTAAAATCTTATTAATATTTATTGAATTTTTTATTTCCACATTTTGATAAATAATTTTACAACAATTATCTGTTAATTAAAATCACAATTTTTTGATTTGTTTGAGCATTTTGTACTAGATTGTCTTTCAATTTTTCCTGATTGCCAGTCTGTTTCAAATGATCCTGGTATATTAATTATTTTTGATTATGTCTAGGATCTTCAAATATCATTTTGCAATTTAATGGCGAAATTAATGTATTAAGGAAAAATTAAAAGATTTATCGAGTTTAAAGTTATTTTGTGTCGTCAAAGAGCTTGAGCTGTTGTTTATTTATAGACTTGCATAAATAGGTGAGCTAATTTCCAAAACGATCGTTCTTTAACTTTAATTACAAGTTTCTTTTAACTTTTGATTAGCGTCAGATTGAGTTATAGATGTTTATAATGATACTTATAAATTATCGGATGAGAAACAAAGATATTAACAAAATTTCATTGGGATCTGATAGCAGGTAAAGACATGCAAATCTAACGACCGCATAACTCCATTTAAATTGATTAAAATGCAAAACTCACAAACAATCAAATGTTAAAGTTAAATTGCTTCTTTATTTTAGGTACTTTTCGATGAATTCATTTCTTAAAATATGAAGGTTAATTGTTATTTCATGAATTATTTCGCGAAATCAAATTAAAATAAAACCTCAAATATAATACATATAAAATATAAATAATAACCATTATTTGAACAAACCAGGTCGATATATTGAAAGTGACCTTTTTAAACTTTATGTCCTCTTATAAATGAAAAAAAAGCATAAGATTTAAAGCGGAAAATAAAATTTCATATTGATTAATACGATACGTAAAGAGTATATTTATCATTATCTATTTTAAATTCTTTTATCGAAATTTATCTGATAAAAAACTAAATTCCAATGTAATTAGAAAGAATTTTTGAATAATTTAATAATATACTTGGACTTAGAAATTTTACTCTGTCATAAAATTTATAAATCACTTTTATATAAATATAAAATGCTCAAATTCGCCATTAAGAAATAAACAAACTGATTTAGTATTAAAATTAATTTTTTTTGAATTAAATATTTAGATAAATTCAAATCAGAAATAAGTTATATAAATTCAAAAACAAATAATGTGTTAAATCAAAATATTAGCCTGTCAAAATATTTTGTTAGGGTAATACCCATTACGATTAAAAATAAAAAAACGATGATTTTTCATTGATTTTGAAATTATTTATAAAATCTACTTGATAATAATTTTAATATTTTACAATATGAAAATAAATAAAATGCGATATATGCTCTTCAAGTCACTGCTTTAAATCTCTAACAACTCATTATATTATTTGAAACTATTTTTAAAATTCAAAAAATAATTACTTCGTTCAAAAAGGTCAATTCTTAAATTTAGTTTGAATGAAACATATACTTATGAGACAAGTTTTAACTTCAGGTTTAACATTTGATATCAGAAATTAAAAAATTGGTCTCTTAACACTCGATAAACTCAAAAAAATTTATCATGATTTCATTTTGTAATTTTAATTATTTTAAGATAAATAACTATTTTCTTGTCTTGCAAATTTAAGACTTATTAATTTCTACTTAATGTTTGTTTTTAATAAAACCATAAAATCAAACATAATCAAAAAAAGTATTTGTTTCTTAAAATGGAAGAATATTTAACTTTTCATGAACTATGGAATTTCATAAGAATTTATTCTGCAGAATAGTATGATATCCTCGAATTTAAAGGTGATATATATTAAGTAATACTTTTACAGATATTAATTTAGTTAATAAAAAACTAACTTAATTAAATTTTAACATTTTACATTTATTATTCAAATTTCATGACAAATATTTTTCAATTTTTTATTTATCTAAAGTAATAAACGAAAATATCTATGATACACAAGTTGATATTTTGCAAGAAAACATTTGAATAAATAATAAAAAAATATTTTAGGAATTTCGCTTCAAAAATCATTGTGACTTGTCTGAATGAACTCTTTTGAGTTTTTCAAATATTAATTTGAAAAATTAATTCACAAAGATATTCGAATTTAACAATCAACTATCTTTTCTTACAAAGATACTGAATACCTTCACAAGAGTAAATATATGATTTTCATAAGTGTTCTTGATAATCACATGAAAATATCAGAAAAGTCTTTTATTCCACTTCAAAATCTAAGCATATAACATGACCATTATAAGTTTATTTTTATTTTATTTTCAGAAAGATTTATCATTATTTTCTCTTTTTCAAATAATTATCGAAATGTATATTTCATCGTCAATCTTTTTCGTTGATAAATAGTAAATTAAAAAACTAATAATATACATTTCATAGTTATTTAAGATGGATTTTGATTTTACAAGTTTTTAATTAATTCAATTAACGATTGCAAAGATAAATATTTCATTTATTTTTTGAATTATTATCTATATATTCAAAAAATATTTAAAATTGAAATTTTTATATTATTAAAATTTCAATTGATTATATCTAAAAAATTTTTGAATAAAAAACGAGGAATAATAAATATAACAATTTAATCAAAGTAGAAGTAATAAATTATAATTCTTATCTCAATATGTAAAATATAAAATATGCATTTATAAATACCTTTATTAGAAATATTAAAAAGAGATTTTATAATTTGTTTTTTCCTTTATTTTAAAAATTTAATAAATATATAAAGAAACATAAATTATATTTTCTTAGAGACAAAAAATTAAAATATCGTCATTATAACATAATGTTGTCAGGATTAAATTCATCAATCAAGATTATTTTGTTTTATTTTATTATAAACTCTCATTTTAATTTTTTTAAACCTCCAACTTAGTTATATATTTGAAATCATTCATGATTTTTGTCTGCATAGCGTTGCCGATGATATAATTTATTAATTTAAACAGGATATCATATTACTCAATGTGTTAAACGTGAGATTTATAGTGCTAGAAAATATTTAATTCGATACCAAATCTTTACAAGAAACACTGAATAAAATTTAAATCAAAAATTTGTTTTCTTTTTTTATCTTATAAATATGAAATAACTGTAAAATTTATCCTTGTGAATAAAAATTAGATAAAAAATTATGTTCATATGTTAAAACATTTAAAATGGTGAAAACAATTTATATGCATAATATATTTAAAAGATCTGTATGTGGCAGTGAACGAAATCGGAGGTTTCTTCGTTATTGTAAAGAGTAATTTGAGAACTCTTCAGCATCCTTAACATGGCAAAATATATCGTTTGTTCACAGAAAACCGAACCCGAAGATAAATGTTTGTTCTCAGTAGCCGAGGATAAAGGGAGATCTTTAGTAGTAAGTGTTCTATGCTACGAAATAGTTCTGAAGATTATTTTAGATCAGAAAAACAGATCCTAGCGAGCATAGCTTCACATAAAGGCTTATATAAAAGTAAATTATCTTTGGAAGAAGCCATGATAGTTTTAATAATTTTTTTGTTTATTTTTATTTAAAATGAAGCATCTAAATTATAATAAGTTAATATATTTAAATAAATGTTAAAAAATAAGAGTTTTATTTCACAGCTTTGCAAAATATGTTTACGTTATATTAAGCCTGTATATATCTTTCTATGTGTAACTATTTAATATTTCTAAATCTATGAATATTCAATATTTTCTGAATTTGTAAAATAAGCCAAATTGTGAAAATTTTGATCTTATTTTTAAAATTCTCAGTTAATTTATATAATTTATTTTCTCTTTTCTATTTTAAAATTACGTATACATATTATCATTTTCTTATAATTTCTTGATTTTATGTTCTTTATAAATTAAACTGTATAAATGAAATAATAATTATTGAATTGTGTTTTTAATTAACTACAGTATATCAGAAACAGTACGTAGATTAATAATTTCTCTCATCTAGAAAATCAATTTATGAGCATCCAACAACACAATAAATTTTAAATTTGATAAAAATATTGAAATGATAAAATTCAACAATCATCTAATTTACTTTATTTTATGACTTTAAATCAATTTAATAATAATATTCGATTGTTTTTACATTAAAATCTTCTATCGAAATTGATTTGTTCTATCAAATGAATCAAAATCTAATTTTTGTTTGAAAATATAATAAGGTTTAAATTTTAATGTCATAGGTTTAAAGGTATTAAAAAGAATAAATAAACACTTAAAATTTTATTCTAAATTTTTCAAAAATCTAAATTAAGATATTGATTTACTATAGAGCAAAACGAGGAAAACCTATTAAGTATTCTTTTTTAGAAAGTTTACGAACAAGTAGTCCCTCTCACACAGAAACTTGCGTCATTGACAACCTGTCTGCACCCTTTCGTAGCGTATATGCCAGTAATCACATTGTGTGAGATTTAACTCTCTAAAACCCTCAACCTTTACTCTACTCTTTTGAGTCACTTTCCCTAGAGGGATTTGTTTATTGATAAAAATGAAAAATAAAGATTAATTATCTTTTGATATCATTTATAATTTAAATATGAAAAAAATTCAAAACTAAAACATGTTTTATTAATGAAAGAAATATAATTTTATAAATTTGATATTTTCTTTATTGGCGTCATAAACACAGAAATATAATCCACACGCTCATATATTTTACTCGAAATAAAAATTAAATGAAACTCAGAATTTAATAAAACATAAATTTTAGACACTTGATAAAGTTATTTTATCTAGTTCAAATAATCAATCGATCATGTTTTAGGAGTTTATTTATTAAATTTTGAATGAATTGATGGTTTTTTATTTTAACCTTGTTAGTTTAAATATTTTCAAAATAATTCTATTTTATAATCATATCATTTGAGTAATTGATAATTTAACATCAGAAATTCAATGAATAGTTTAAAATTATTTTTCTCAAAAACATTTGAAAATAATTGTTTTTGATAATTAAACATCTGTTTCTTCCATAAATAACTTATAAATATAAACAATCATTATAAATATAATTTAACAGACTTTTAAATAATGAGAGAAAATGTATACTTTCTTATTTTTGGCATTTATTTATAAAAATCAAAATGTATTTAAGAGTGGAAATTATTTTTGATCATCGAAAAACTATCGAGCCAAACGAAAACATAAAATAATCTTTGTGAACCATAAAATATTTTAAAAAATATTATCACCACATGTAAGCAAAAATAATGAATTTAAAATTGAGTTTCATTATTTTAATTATTAAAAAAGCCAATTTATCTCAACAAATTATTATGGAATTAAAAAAAGACTATATATATAAAACTAAGGTGCAACTATTATCTATAGCTTAAACAATTAATTTTTAGTACCATAATTGTCTACTTAGCCATACTTAGATAAAATATTCTGTTTATTAAATACTACATTTGGATTCTTATTAAAATGATAAAATAATCAAAGCCTTAAATTTAATTTCGTTTTATTTTTCACTGTAAGATTTTGTATTAAAAAACATAATTATTTAGTTAGTTGAAGATAAATCAAAAAGTTAAAAAATGTTTAAAATGCAACTTTCATGTTAATAGTGAAACATTATTATCATATGATATTGTATACTTGATATAGTTTCAAAAACTGAAATAAATTCTTTAATATCTAAACTTTAATGTATTTTTTATCCGATAAAGTTGGTGTCTGATATTTAAGTAAAGAGCAATTTTATGTAAAAAATTACCATGTAATTTTTAGCATTTTAAATATCATAACATGATCTATAATCTTCGAGAATTTTGAAAAGATTAGAAAATGAAACAATATATAAAAAGTTATCTTTTGATGAATAAAAATTTCAAAGTGTTATTATAAAACGCCAATAAAATTCAAAGTTTGACATAAGAAAGTTTTAGATTTTGAGATGTAGTATCTTCTAAGGAGCAAAACTTCAATTCTAAGGTGGATAATCACTCTTTCAACAGATTTTCAAAGTTAAATATTCAGATAAGTTTCGAGCAATTATCAAAGCTCTTTTTATTTTCAATAAAGTAGGTATGAAAATTGTGAAAAAGTTTCTGAGTTCTTAGTATATGTTTAAATCTGTTTTTTGACTGAAAAAGATTATTAAAACAAAAATAAATTTCACTGAACAAATTCACTGGGTTATCGACATTTGTAACTCTGAGTATATTTATGAATTTAATATCCACAAAAATTCTCAATAAATATCAACGACAGAAATTTTATCAAAATAATCAAAAAATCTGGTTGGTGAAAGGATTCTAACTATAGTCTGCAATTGTTCAAAATTTAAAAATCAATATGAGGATACATCACTCTTTTAAAATTATGTCTTAAAAAATTTAAATGGATCGTCGAAGAAGTTTATTAATAAGAGGTATGGGATGTTCGCGCAAAATTTAAAATAATTCATGAAATTCCTTAAAATTGTTCAAATATATAATGCATTTAGCGGTTCTAAATGACGATGTGCCTGTCTTTCTAAGATGATGTAAAAGTATTTGGCCCTGTGTGTACGAATATTGTATCATTAAATTCGGTTATCGATACATACTTTGAAGAAAACATTCAAATGATTTCGTATTTGAAAAGTATAACAGTCTCTGATAATATATTACAACTTTAAAAATTGTAAATTTTAAAAAAAGTTGTTTTCAGTTGTTTGGGCGATGAAAATATTCATAGCGGTCAAATAAGCTCCCAATATGTCATGTAATTCCATAAATATTTTAGATGTTTCATCAAAATTTTTACTGTTTTATCTGGATAAAAATTTAAACAGTAAAACAGAATTAAAAAAACTGTTACATTTTTGAGATGAAATTTAATTTCTTGGCTTCTTGATGTTGCGTTTTTGATTTTTCGTATCAAGCGTATCGCCAGAATCTTCCCAATGTCTAAAATATTAAAACTTGTGTTTATATTCAAAATCTTTAGTTTTGATGTCAGTATATGACACCAAAGTTTAGAGAGTAATAAAATTTCTTCGACGTAGGTCTCAGTATTTTTGAAAGAAACTGTGAATTTTCTTGACATATCTAGTATTATTTTACATTTCAACCACTGAAAATTTTTTCGTTTTATTGAGTATAAAAAATTAATATACACGAGGAATAATTTAGTTTTAAGGTCATTAAGACCGACATTTTATTCTTCAAATTAAAAAGTAGTGAGATCGAATTCTATTGCATTTTGGTTTATCTTATTTCTAAATTCCTGTGACAAAGTAAGTTAAGATTTAATCAAAATATCAATTTGTGTTATATATGTCATATTTTCTATTTGATAACTATTCAAAATTCTTATGAGTCCACATGTGTTAATAATCAGTATTTTGAAATCTTCGTTTTTGATTATGTTTGACAACGAAATGATTATTCTGGTTTCATTCTCATCTAAGATAAGGTTTTTACCTTTAGTCATCATAAAAATAAAGTTGTTGAGAAAATATTTTGCCATAATATGATAAATTAAATTTTCATTACCAAAAATATGATAAAATATTTCAATAAAAAGACAAAATGTCTCGTCATTCTTCGAAATATTTTTGTTAACTATGTATATATCAAACATATTTAGAACTTTTTTTGGGAAGTATTTGATGAAATAAATGTCCATTTTAACATCATTCACATATGTGTAGGTTTGGATGATATATCTTATCCCTTGTTCTTTAACGTTTATTAAGGTTTTAGCAAATTTATTTTTGTTGATATTTATATGACTTTGATGTTTTTCATGTTCAGATAAAACATAAAAAGATGTTATAATTTATAATATATTTCTTAAAATAAATACAATTAATGTCGTAAATTTACAATAAACAATTAAAAGTCATGTGTTTACTCAATAAAATGTCATTTCAATATTAACAGACTTTAAGAAAGTCACAAACAAATTCTATCGTTTCTTCATAATGTGAATATATTTTGAACAACTCATCAAAATTTTGTCATGTATTTTGGATTTTAATGAAAGGAAAATATGTGAAAATTTTACATTTATATTAATTGTATACATCTTTTTGGAATTTCTTTTAATTTTATTTCTAAAACGATTTCTAATCATTCAATGTTTAAAATATTCTTAAATAAACACAACGTGATGTCTAATTATTCTAAAATATTTTTGATGGATTAAATATACATAATTTTCACATATTATCTTTATTTTGTTATTTAATCTATAAATTTAAAAAATTCATTTGATAGTAAAGAGCTCATAATTGACTTTTATTATAACATCAGAGACATATGTTTGATCAACTAAAGAATAGGCCTGTAGATTAAAAGCTATTCATTTGAATATAAATTTTTTAAAGATGCTCAAAGTTTAAATCTTAATAATATAAATTACTCTGAGGATGAATACATTTTTTATTTAAAAAATATTTTTCTACTGGTAATGTATCAGATGCCAGCTTTGAAGAAGAAAGAAATGAATTTTAATATTTATTAAACATTAACGTCATTAATTTTGTTGCAATTACGTATTTTTGATTGTAATCATTTGAAAAAGAATCATGACAATTTTTAATTCGCAGTCAATATCGTACGTATACTTAAAGAATGTTTGTTTTTAAAATACGCATATATATTCATTTATTTTGATAATAAAACTAGTATAACGTCTTTTCATCTCATATCTTATATTCGCAAATATATGTTATTAAATTTATTAAATATTATCTTTACTGATTCCCATCATAAAGTGAATTTTTATTATTTTCGTTAAAATTTTAAATATTATATAAAATGTTTAATATTTAAAAAATATTGTACTGTCTATTTTTGAATTTAGTTGAATTTCTTGAATAGAATTTTTAAACTACTAAACTTGCACGTTCTTTGCATAGGATATTGAATGTATAACGACAGCGTTATCTTTATCACAATCAAAACATATTATTTTTATTGAAAACGTGTGTTTGAACATTAAAATAATAATTATCAAAAATTCAAATCCATAAATAGAAAATCTGATTTATTGTATCGAACGTTTATCACTTTATACATAATGGAAGGATAAAATGTATTGTAATATTCACGTGTATATATTTTTATAATCAACATTTAACCATTTAACCTGATCAAGTTTAACATTTTCACAGATTTTAATGGATAGAACTTCGATTATTTCATAACGTGTAAGTAGTTAATGGGATTTAAGTTTCCTTTTTAAGAATAATTATTGTAGTATAAGCAAAAATATGAGAGATTTATCACAATGATTGAAATTATATACTTCATAATGGTATGCATGCTTTTCTGGAAAATTTTTGAATCTCTCTTAAAACATGCATATTCTTTTGAAAGATATTTAAGTCTAATTTATTCAAATTTACCTTTTGATAATTTATGAAACAAAAATCGATTTATTACCTTTATTTACATAAATTTCATATTATATTCTATTGATTTAATCAAATTGATAATAATAATCTATCATAAACATTTAAAAACGTAAAATCTATTTTTGAAATTTTTAGCTTTTTTATATTTTCGAAATTTACAATTTTACGATGAGAATTCACAAAAATTACAATCGACGACTATCACTAATTTTATGATTACTAAATATATTTGTTTATTTTAAAATGTTAATAATCGGTAAATATAATGACTTTATATTTCATATATTTAAGTTACACATAATTTTTATTTTTTCTTAACAATCCTCGAATAAGTTATTTTAACTATGATCTATTTGAGAAGTAAAAGCGAAACGGTGTGGTTATATATTATTATAAACTCATCAATTTTAATACATATTATGTTACATATATTGATTTTATCAGCAAATAATTGAAGGTTTGTAAAAATTATAAAAATAAAAATTTGATTTATTTTATTAAAAATAACATATGATTGAAAATCTACTTTTAATTTTGATATTTATAGAATTAATAAAATTTATAAATTAGATTAAATGTCATCAAAATATTAACAGAAATAATATATTTGTAATTATTTTATTTTTGATTCTGATTCAATTCTTTAAAAACTTTTACGCTCAGTAAAATCAACTGATAATTATCTTATCATCAAGTGGATAAATGTTGATTGCGAAATATATAGAATTTAATGCTTTAATTATTAGTAATAACCGAAAATTCTCCACATAATCATAATTGAAAATGTTCAAGATAGTTTAAATGAAGCAAGATATCTTTGGATGAGAAAAAACTATAAAAAATACATTATTGTTTAAATGTATGTATTTTTGAACTCATTTATAAAAATGTGGATATAATTCCTCAAAAATTGTTAAATCTATTAATACAAGCATGTGATGGACGAACATCAGAAAATATTACTAATCCATGGATACATAATGAATTCATTTAACATAGTTGCCCTCATTTTTAATTCATTAAATTTTAATGATTTTGTTTTTCATTATTTTCAGTTTAAAGAGTATTTATATTTTTTGAAATTTTATTGATGGATGTAACGTTGGATCACCAGTTTCAATGGTATGCTGATATTATAGAAATAAATACAAATTTTTTCATCTTAATGATATTTAGATTTTTTATGTAATTAGAAATTTTTTGATTTACCTCCATGCAATAAATTACGATCAAAATGTACAAATAAATCTCAAATAAAATTTTATTATAATGTGTGATGTTTCACGTTAATTTTTTCTTGTAAACAAAAACAACAAATTTAAATGTTAAACTTCTGAAAAATTCTGATTTTGGAAATATTCCAACAATTTTACTCCCTTTATGATTCAAATATTTTTGGTGAATAATATTTCTGAAATGAGTATAAAATAAATCATTGCAACATCTTCATAAATAAATTGTTATTTCTGTAATTTTGCAACGCATCTTATATTTTGTTTTTTATCGACATGATACTCATTCTAAAATTATATGTCAAGGACATCAAATGAAGTATTGTGATATTTTTTTAATCGTAACGTTATTAAAAATTTCAATTTTCCTCTAATTTAAAATAATTAAGAGTTATTTTCTTTCATGCATTTGTTACTCAAATATTAATAATTGTGTCGAAATGATTCAAAAATGTATAATCTCTGAGAAATTTTATTTTTAAGATGTTTATCATTTATCTATGAAACACAATTCTCAAAATCAAAGGAAACTTAATCGTAGTTTTTAAAGTCCCTTTATTTCGTAGTTAAATTTAATATTTTGGAACATTTATCAAGGAAGTTCATTTATAATTCAAATTTCCTACGTTGAAATAAAAAAAAGTGAGAGCTTAGTAAGTTTTAGCCATTCATTCAATTACACAGAAAAGATTGAACAGTGAAATTCAAACAATGTTAATGGATATCATGAGTGTGTGCCTCAAATGATATCATAAATATTCAAAAGATTACTTTGGTTTGATAATAAATTATTCTAATTTAATATGATATAGATATTTTATGTAGTAAAATAAATAAAAATTATTGTGATAATTTTTCTTATTATCTTTTAAATAATTTTAAAGTTTATAAATTGACTTTTAAATAATTTTAGTAAGTCACTTTTTTAAGGCTTAACTCAAATTTTCCGCACGATATATATTTGATCTGGTTAAGAAGAAAATGGCAAAATATTTTTAAAGATACTGATTAAGATTCACTTGAATTGATGAATTTTTCTTTTAAACTGTTAAAAGACAATTGTAACGATACAAGTTATGCTTATATCTTATGTTTGTAAATATAATTTACGATTTTGAGAATATTCTGAAAGCTTTCATTAAAAACCGACAATAATTTTTTAGACTCATTTAAAAAATTGATTGTTCAAGTAGATTTATGGCATAATATTCAAATAAGTTATGAATTATTTAAACTTTAATTAGATATCACATAATGAATGATTTATGAGTGTGCCACTTTTTCATTTTAATGCAACAAAATTAATCTGTCTGAAAACGTTAACACGTGGTTTTAATGAACCCATCAACCATATTTTATCTATATGATTGTACTTTTAACTATTATGAGAATATATTTTGATTTCGATACTTCCGTCTATGAATGAAGTGATGGATTTTTGTACAATCTTCTTGAAAATACCTAAATTTAAAAATCATGAATGGATATTATAAAACCAGAAATAAGATGAATAACCGCGAATTTGATTTTGCATTTATAAAAAACATCTTTGACATCATAATTGGGCTTATGGCTGACATTACAATAACAAACATCAAACTAATGATTTCTGTCAACGTTTCGACATCATCCGACTAAGGTTTATCTCCCTTTTTTGTATTAATATGATCAAACGATTAAATTTTTAAATATCAATTTTATTTTAAATATTCGAAAGGCAAATATTATTTTTCTTAACCTTGTAATCATAAGAAATAATTTAAGGTTTTAATTTTCGGCTTTTGATTTCTAGAAATTAATATTTACCTTCAATTTAACTTCTGCAGTTTGAACATTTAAAACATATAAATTTAACAGTTAAATACGTTAAATCGCAATTATATCTTCAGAGCGACCTGAAAAAAGTTTTTCAATTTTTAACATGTGAAAATTAATTTTGATATAAGGCTCAGTTGACTTTGTTTCAGTGAAAAGAGTGAATTCAAAAATTAAATTGGCATAAATTTATAGATAATGCAATAGATATGTTTTAAAAAACTCTCTACTACATATTAGCGACTATGTTATCGTAAAAAGCAAATGTTTACAGAGTCATTTTCTTTTAATATTTTTTTCAATTCACTTTTATGCTTTAAAGTTGAAAATATTTTCTTAATTTTACATCTGTTTAATATATAATAAAACATTTTCTGAAATGTATTTATTCTCTAAATTGAATAAAAATTTTACTTATTTGACGTTTTTGTAATTTATAATTCTTATGACACTTATTTTTTCTCAAAATAATATCTCGCCTTTGTCTGATTATTCATGGATTCGAAATATTTAATGATGTTAGGCTGCATAAACTTAGATAACTTGTCCTTTTCTTGACAAATATATTTCTCAATAAAGATATATATTCATCATTTTGAGATATTTTAATTTTTGTCTCAATAAGAGCTAAAAGTGATACATGCTGCTCTATCTAACATTTCAAATATCGTCAATCAAAAACAGTTTAAAAGAAAAAATGATGCCAAAAAATACCTATCGTGGATTTAACAGCATGAAATCCTCGCAATGTCTGATACAGATAAATTTGCATAATGAATATTTAATTATATTCACATCACAATCAGCTGCGATAAATATCAAAAATTTACTCGAATATTTTCCACACTTAAAATTAATACAATTGGATATGAATGTTAGTAAAATGTTAAAAAATTTTAATAATTCTAGATTTAAAATTTTGTGATAACTCAATAAACCTGAAATACATTTTATTATATTTAAAATGAACATTTTTTTGATAATCCCATGTAAGTATAATTTTTTATCAATGTAAGACACCATACAAAGAGAATGCAATTTTTCTGATATCATCAGAAGTATGAATATCATAATAAGCGATATCATTCTTTTGTCAAAAGTTTATTTATTGATATTCTAATATATGATAAAATACCAAATACTACCCATATAATCAACCATGGTAAAATATAACTTGATAACAATGAATGTAATTGTGATTTTTTCTCTGTATTGGACTTTTAAATAAATCTAAATTTATTTATGAAAAATCACCTTCGAATAATCTTAATTGACAACTTTGATATTTTTAACATATCAACCAACCGATACATTGAGTTAAACTCATAAAAGATCGATCTCTTTCGCCATTTAACAACAACTTAAAAATTCACGTTCAGAGTCATAAGAGATACGACGAGAAAGCAGGATAAAAGAAAGAAATTTCGTAGATTTGACTCTTAGATAAATTCGGTTAAGATTAACCTAATTTCAAATATCCATTAAAAATATAAAATATTTAGCGTAAGATACTGCTTCATTAAACTTAATCTCTTTTTTTCAATTTAACAGAATAATTTCAACTGATATCATAAGATTCGTTCAGAGACTTTTTCATATATTCATGTAGTAGTTAAAAAATTTTTTTTTGAAATAGATGACAAAAGTAGAACAGTTTAATTCTATTTTAAATTTTATAAGAAGCGAAAATAAGAATCATTTGAAATGTATTCGGAGGCTCTATGAAGTAAAAATACAATGTTGCTGTCTTTGATTTTATATATTAACGAGGTAATTATGTCAGTAGAAATTTTTTGAAACAATGATTATTTATACATTATGTAACAAACTAGGAGAAACTGTAAAATGTTTCACATTTTAGTTTACAGAATTTTTTAATTTAAAAATATTAGAAATTTTAAAATTTAATTTGATCATTTCAACGCTTTAAATATAATTTCCACAATCAAAATAGTTAAACATATTTATCATAAAAAATGTCGACTTTTAGATGTTGAGGGTATTTTGGCTTCTGATAAATTAAAAAATACCGTATGTGAAGTATATTAACCAAGATAATGTCTTTAAAATGTAATGGACGCAAAAGATGGTTTACCAACATTAAAACGTGCAAACCCCGTATTTTTATTGATATTTAAATCAGTTCATTCCAATTGTTATCGAATTAAGTGAGTTCAGGTTTTAGTAAAATATAAATGGCAGAATATAGTTAAATTAAATATACTTTTATTTAGTAAATAATCCATACATTCGTTCAAATAAACCTCCATAATATTAATTAGATATACAGGTTCGATACATTTAAAAGTGCGTCTCTAAATCATTATAAACAATACATTCATTGAATTTAACCCAGTCGACAAGTTTATAACGTGCGTTATGTGATATTTTCTTATTTAGAGATTATATTTAAATATTTCCTAGTTTTATTCAACTTTATCACAACACTCGTGAATGTGTTTATCAGAGTACAAATATTCAATACGCTGTTTTTCGTGGATAGAAATATGTTTGAATCCACAGAAATTAAGAATATTTATAATTCATTAATATCTTGTCAATTCTTTGAGGCAATGCAATATTTTATATACATAAAAAATTCCAACATAAATTTTACTACGGTTATAGAGAATAAGAGAAGATGAATGATCTTTATATTGTGATTTATTAATATTTTAAAGTTAGGATTTTATTGCATGTACATTTCACACAACTATTAATTAGCAACAAATTTATATATTAAGAGATGTCCTACCTCTCGAATGTTCTTTTAATTCAAATAGTAATACACGCTTGATCGTGTAAAAGCCTAATAATTTAATTGGATTAATATCAAGCTATTTTCAAGTTTTTACATTCTAAATGGGTGATAAGATAATTCAGAAATTTACATCATGAAAATAATGAGAACATGGGTATTTATGGCAGATCCTTGGATTGAGAGCGCTCCTACCTTTTATATAGATCATTAAAATATAATAATTCTGTGAAGGTGTCATTCGTAGTTCGAATGCGCTTAAATTATCATCAATTAGCTTCAGGATGCGATATATATGCTTTTACTTATTGGGAGTAATTCATGATTTTAGATTGTTATGAATATTGAAGTTAGCCAAAATCATTGAGATATAAAGCTGATACATAATTTGATATGATATTCAAATATATATACATGGTAAAGATTTAATTTTTATGTTTTGTATTAATTTTACGCAAAATAAATCAGATATATCATAAAATCTTATGTCATTTCATATATAGAACATTTATCAATTATGAATCGAAAAATCCCCGATATCCAGACAATCAGTTCTCTTTTAAGTGGTCTTTGCATGAAATAACACTCCTCTAATTTAATAGCCTTAATGAATAACAGTCGTCGCCTCAAATTCTTCCATGTTTATTGAATAAATATAAAAAAGAAATTTCTTTTAAATTGATAAAAAATACACATTGTAAAAAGTTAGAATTTTTAATGCTTTTTCACGTTTAAAATCTTAGATATCCAGGTATAGTAATTAAGAGAATATGGTGAGCATAATCAGATTGGAATACTGTACAATCATTGTAATGATTCTAAAAATCTTCATGGAACATGTATACAAAATATCAAAAAAATTTATGTTGAATAAGAACATTAAAAGATTTTAAATGATTTTAAATTTTATTCGTAGTATAATTTTACAGAATTCGAAATCTATAGAAAACATTTTGTGCGACATCACGCTTCATCGGAAATTATTTGCTAGATTTTTGTATGAATTTACTGCAATATTTATGAATTTTTATTTGAAGTTTTGATTCTCCTACATTTATATATTGTGTTTACGAAAATATTTTGAAAAATAAAATACATTCCTTTGTATAAAGTATCATTTAGATGTCTTATATCTGATTTGACATAATGAGCACCATTCCACAATGTGTACGGTGGTTAAAGTTAGACTAATATGTTAATAATTTGAAGTAATTTAGTTCTTGTATAATGTGGAAAACATACAGATAAATATATGCAGATTAAAAGATGTATCCGCAAATCCCAAAAATCATTTTATGTTGCTTTTCTCTGGTGGTTTTTTGGTATGAGTCAGTAAACATTTGTATTTTGAGCTAAAATTTTTTGTTATTTTAATTACAAAATCGAATTCTCAACATGGATTTTAACCATTCCGATGCCATTTAAAATTGAAAATTAATAATTTCCTCAATTGAGATTCAGTAAAATAATGGTAATATAACTGCTAAATAATAAATTATCCCATTTGAATTAAAATTAATTTAAAAAAACAGTGTATTTAAAACGCAAAGGGAAGTTATTTTCATATATGCTTTCTTTCTAGTGAAATCTCCGATTCAGAAGTGAATTTTGACAATATAATAGCCCAACAGAGCAAATAATAACATAACTGTTATAGTAAAAGATTTTAACTCAATTTTTATTTTTGAAGGAAATCATTTCAGTTATTTTCGAGAATGATTTAACATGATTATAAAGGAAATGATCTGTATCGATATTTTTAGATAAGTGATCGCCATTTTTAATAAAAACAATTATATTGAAATATATTCTTTCGTTCTTTGCTGTACTTAATTATATGTTTGAGTGATTATTTATTTTATGCAATCTGGTCAGGAAAAATTTAACAAAATAAAGAATAAGGAAATTTCAGAGGTTTTACATCATCTGTTAAGCCTGCATCTAACTCAATTTATCTGTTGACTCGAGGATATATATTTGATATGTCTGGCGTAGAATTTAAAATGATAAGACAAGTCTTTGCTAAAATAACTTATTTGAAATCTCTATGAAAGAAGAATCTCTTTAGGATTCTGTAAGATTTTTTTTCTACTCGACGCGAATAATTAATCATTAAAATAACTGATTTAAAAAGATTCATACAAATCTGTAAATTATTTAACTTAATGGTTATATAGTATTAAAACATGATGAAAAGTGTTGTAAATAACTTAAAAATTATAAAAATGAGTGAATAATTTTATACTCATTCGCGCAACCTCATTATTCTCTTAAAATTTCAGATTATTTCTTAAATTTTAAAATCAGTCTTTTTTATTGATAATATAAATTTTATGATAAATAAACATGAAAAATGAAAATGTTTGCTTTTATTTTCAATATGGAATTAATTTGTTGGATAACCTATTTGTTCTAGGTTTATAAATACAAATATTTTTTCTATCGTAGGTCTAAATTGAAACACTGCATTAAATATAAAGAGGACGAAACATCAGTGTTTGAATAACTTATAAACTACATTTTTCAGGATTAACGAAAACGATTAATAAAGATAAACTACTAGCATAAGGAAAAACCTGTTTCCTTCTGATGGATTTTCAAATATATATAACATCCGTTACTATTAATACGCTGATTTGAACAAATGCGTTATGTATTAAAATTTATCCGTTTTCAAAAAAAAATTATTTTTGAATTTAAACTACTTTTAATGGCTAAATATCAACGATTCGAAAATTTGCCGATTTCTTGACTAATTGTCATTTATCATTTTGTGCCATTTTAATGATATCAGATTTCAACTAATCTCAAAAATAAATAGTATAACTACATATGTTATAATTGAATGATTATTAGAATTTAAATTATTTTTCAAAGGATATAGAGTAATGTTGACAAGCTCATTAAGCTAATAAAATTAGAATTTTGAATCAGACGAAAATAAATCACTTATATACAAATTTCCATAAAATTATTTTTTCTCGATCACTCGAACTGTAATAAAAGAAATAATTGCGCATGTTTTAAAAACAGATTCAACATTAATACTAACACTTAAATAATTCAAAATGTAAAAATATTTTTGAGCTCTAAAATTACCAAAACTATTTTTATCTCTTTCATAATGTTTGAGTTTTAATATTTTTCAACCTTATTTCAAAAGAGGCGTTATTAAATTAAGACAATTCAAAGAAGATATAAATATAATTTAATTTTAAGATGTAAATCAAGAAATTTTGCAAATATATTATTGTATAGTTATTCGTTTTTTTATTTTCTGCATTAAAATATCTCGTTATGGTGGAATCAAAAGAGTAAATGTTGATACAAAATTCGCGCGCAATACTAATACGTAATAACCATATTGGTTTAGGATAATTAATGTTAAAACAGACATTTAAACGCGAATAAAAATTTAAATCGCAGTGAGAAAAGATTGTCTGTACTTCATTTTATTCATCTTGTTCAATATTTATTTTTATATGTTACGAGAAAAATATGATTTTATATGCGCTTAAATTTAAGTATATGATTCAAGACAATATAAATATTATATAATTTCTTCGTGATTTAACGAGTAACATTGTGTTCTTAATGAGAATCGTTTAAGTACATTCTGTCAGACGATTTGTCACAAATCACAGGTTAGTTTTAAAGTAGACTAAAGGACAGGATCGTTGGATATACTAATAAATTAATTTCACGGCGTATTCTTTGAGTACAGTTATCATAGCTCAAGTCATCATGTCTTACAATTGATAAAATAATTAATGCTCTTATGTTCGAAAAGGTGTATAATTGTCAATTTATATGAGGCTTTAAAGGATACTTTAAATCAAGAATTGATCTTTTCGAACGATCCCCTTTGAAGGTTATCTGTGTTTCATGTGTTAAAACTCAAAAATATATTTGGAAATATGATAAAACATTTGAAATGGAAAAGTCGTTTGCTTTCTAGAAAGCATATCGGGTGAGTTTTAACGCAAAACTGTTCTTTGTGAACATCTTTTGCGATACTAATAAATTTTGCATTTTTGGTATTAACGATACAGGTAGATGACGTCAAGCAGATTTTACACTCAAAGTGGGGTCGAGCGTATTTTTAATTTAAGACCCACGCTAACCATGTAATTGAGTCTCACGTGGCCGGATTGACAAATTATACAATCGAATCTCGCTTCAATCTTTCGGTCTGAACTGATATGTTAATACTCGAACTATTTCAAGTGCATCGAAAACGGGAAAAATGGGTTAACGATTGCAAAGATGTCCCAGACGGTCAACTGCATACTTGAAACTTATTAGAGTTGGTGTTGTGTTGAGTTGTAAAGTCAATTTTGAGAATGTTATCAACTCTATTAAATAAGATTATTCGTGATTCACTAAAATTCAGTTTCGAAGTTCTTATAAAGACCTTAATACCCTTTTATAAGTTTGTGGGAAAACAGTTCTTTTTTCGCATAAATATGTTTTAAAATTCATTCGATTTCTTTGAATTTAAAAATCAATTATTTTGTGACAACGACCATTTATTATAATTTTTTAGGTGATATACATAAAAGGTAAAATGCTTAATCTTCAAGCATAAAAGGTATGTCCAAATTCTAAATTGGATTTTGTTAAATTTATAACACAATTTTCATATTAACGATGATGAACAATCGATATGTTTCAATTAAGATTTAAATAAAATGTTTTTTAAACATAAGAATTACTAAAGTTAAATAAAATTGCGTGTTCGTTACAAACTTAAATGTGATCGTCCTTGTTCGTTTAGAAAGAATACCCTTTCATAGTTTGATATGTAGAATTTGACCTGATATTCAAAATTAAATTTTGATCCATTCTCATTTTTGGGGAAATCAATTGAGTTGTGGTTTACATGAGGGACAGCACTCGAAAGGAATCTTCGAATCAGTTCTATATGAAGTGGTATTTGTTTCGTAGAACATATCGAAACCAATGAGTCATAAGCATTGTTCACCAGATTATTCTCAGATGTCATGTTATCACTATAAAAAGTAACATAGTTTAAAATACAAACGAAATTACAGTAAATATCGATCTCCGTCATATCTTCCAATGCATTCGTTGCCATTTCGGGCAAAGGTAGTGGTAACTTTTTGTTTAATTTTTCAATAAAAACATTTGAAAAATTTTTATTCATCACATTTATGAAATAATATCTAACAAAGTAGAAAAATGCGTTTTCGTAAAATTGTGAATTAAACCATAAATCTCTATCTGCGCATTGGCAAAATGGAAGTAAACTAGTTTTCATAAATTCTTCAAATAAGCTTCTATTATCTTTATCGACCATGTTGAACTCATTAGATTGATTAAATATGTTTAAAACGATCTGGCTTTGTATATATGATTTCTGCAATGAAAACGAGGACGTTGAGGGCATCATTGAAATAAAATCTTGTAAAAATTTCCTATAAAACATTGATATTGGGAGTTTTAAAGCGTTGGAACTTTTAACATAATAAGTCATCAAAAAGAAATTATCTGTGGTTGGGGTAATGAATGCTTTAAGCTGTAACATGTACTCTTCAATTTTTTTATGTAAGTTGTTTATTATTTGAAATGTAATTTGATTTTCTAATTCGTTTAGGATTTCAGATTTTGTAATCAGGCAAAAATAATCCACCCAAACCGCAGTTATTGTTGTAAAATTAAACTTAATTAATTTGTTGCACTCAATTGCTTCTTCCAGTTTTATTGATATATAGAGTGCAAGAAGCTTTGCTAAACTAAAGAGAGCGAAGTTTAGTTCAATTTTTACAATTTTCGGGTTTCTTATTAAAAGGATGCACCATATTTCTGACATGCGCAATACAACATCTTTGTGAATCGACTTCTCGTCTATACTCCGCGAAAATTTGTGGGATAAATTTATTAAAAGATTTACGTCTATACCTGTGTAATTCACAATCTCGACAATGCTGAGAAATCTTATACTTTGTAGAAGAAGATTGATTTTGTAAATATTTGAACTATCGTTCGCCAATTGTGCGTTGAACGTGAGAATATCATTTTTCACCGCACCTGGAGAAATCATTCGAACACTATTCCGTGTTAGAGTAAATAAACAGTTAGAAAACATTATGAACTGTTTCATGTGAGTCCCGTCAACAATGACCAGCTTCCTCGATATTTTTGACATTCCGCCTCCATTAATCAGTGATATTTTAAACCAATCATTTTTTATCGCATTCAGTAGCGCACAGATGATTCCGGAGAGACATTTGCAAACTTCTGATGGCCGAAAAAGTGGTATAATGTATATGAAGGCTGAAAGGAAGAATTCTGCAACCTCGTGATATATTACATTGTCGTTGCGAAATATATGGCAGAACACACTCAAAAATAATGAAATTGTACTTCCTTCATTGACAGTGTTTTCCCGGTATAAACATTTGTTAAACTCCATTATTATCATATTTGGAAAATATAACAAAAATTGTGGTCCATTTCAGGATCATTTGTGGTTGCTAGATTATTTATCATTCGCTTAACACTTTGAATTTGAACGTTGATTGATGAATTTTGAGATTGAGTTTTATATACTTCCAAAATTTTCAGAAGTTTGATATCTTTCTCCATTTTGATGTTTCAAGGAGAGAAACTTTTTCAAATTCACTCAAGTGCATAATCTTTGAACAATTAACAATGAAACAATATTTTAATTCAAATTCATGAATAAAAACAATAAAATCATTTGCAAAATCAACGTATATAAAATAATTCGATAAAAAGCTCACAATTTGGTCATGTAATATCTTATGTAAATGTGCGCGAAATATATTATCCAACTAGATTTTTAATTTCTTCAATTTTCAATTTTAATAGTTACGATTATTAGATATTTGTTTTATAAACTACATGAATTTAATGTCATTAACTTTAAGGGTATCAGAGATAATCATTGAATTTAATCCGTTATTAAACCTATTAATGAACGATTAAGGGAATATTTAACAAGATATCTAATTCTATAAAACCATCGATGAAATCTTAACAGAATATCGATAAGACGAGCGATGTATTTCCAAAATCGTCATAACTATTCTTAAGAATTTTATGCAGTAAAATGTTATCATCGTGCACAAATTATGCTTAAAATTTTTTTAACCTAAAATAACGTTGTTTATCGCCACGTATCGATTTTAATAACTTTTTTTCTTTTTAATCGCGATTAAAAAGAAAACATATTTTATTTGCTAATTTTTACTTTCCCGATGTAATTTATTTGATGATTTTTTGTTACATGAGAACGTATAATACGGTTAAATTTGATTTATTCAATGAATATTAAAATAAAATGATATCAGAATTGCAGATTAACTCTGATATCTAACATAAAAATATATTCGAGACTTCCACCTAGTAATGCATGTTTAATTATACATTTGATCTGAAAACAAATATCGTCACAATTTTATTCAATAAAATTAACTAAGGTGTGTATTAAGGGATAAATTAGTAACAAATCGATATAATTTATATTCGAATGCGCACGCTCGATGTAAAAATTATTTGAAGCGTAAAACACGCCATTTAAAGTATTTTTGTAAATATCATACATTCAACGAGCAAATACATACAATTTAAACTACATTTAGGATTTTTTTATTTATGTGATATAGCTGCTGCGTGTCACAATAATTATGTTTTAGAATCACTAGAATGATGAAAGTAGTTTAAAAATCTACTCATATTTTAAACAAAATCTCGAGTCATAAATTGACATCATTTAATTTATTTGTGTCAGATGATTCTGGTGTTATTATTATGTAGTCATTTCCATGTCACATGAAATTTATAATTTATATAAAAATACTGTTTCACGATGTTATCACTGAATTACATTGATTTAGCGTAAGTATTTTCAGTATTAAATTTAACCCGATACTCTAATTACAACGGTGTTTTTTCAAACCATGTAAATATATTTTGCGAAAAAATAGACTTTAGTTTTGAGATTTAATCGAATTTTAATATATCAAATACAGACAATCAAAAATCTTGAGACTTATTATTAAGTTATTTAAAAAAGCAAAATATTTATGTCACACAGAGAATAATTAAACATAAATATATTAAAAACTTACGTATATAGTTCATATTTTCTCATCTAAGGTTGTTTAAATTGATGATAAATGTTCTTTTATATTAATTGTACTTGCGCGAATATATTTCTTTGTACAATTAACTTATTCAAATTTTACATCAACAAGAATTTTTTCTAAAATTCATATTTATTCTGATATCTGGTTAAACATTTGGCAGTTTTAATTTCCGTTATTAGGGTTTGTTCATTCTTTAATTTATGAACTAGGAGACTCAGAATGTTTGGTATTTATGAATAATCAATCAAAGAAAGCAGTACAATATTCTTATGAAGAAGAGTAAATTTGTAATTGTTTGGCTGAACGATAATGAAAATATAAATTGGAGATTAAGTGTTTAAAAACAATGCTTTATAAAGAATTCCAACTTCCATGTAAATATAATTTGTTTTATTGAAACTTTTTTTTTAAAGCTCAGTAGTTAAGCTTGTAATGCCGTGAAGTAAATTCAATTTTTGGCTCTTTTTGATGTTATGTTTGTCATCATCTGTTGTGATTGAAGATAATTTTAAAATAAAGATATAAATGTTAAATTCTTTTTTTCAATTGATATAAAATACATTCATGATTATATTGAGAATTTACATTTTATTTAATCATTATCTATAGCAGACTCTGGATATGTATCTTTGGTGGCAATAGTTATACATGTTGACAACCAATTATGTTTTATTTAACAGTTTAGTTGTTTTAGTCGTCATAACATACAAAATTTAAATTATGAGAATGCGCATTTTGAAAAATATTTGGATTTCATGGTGTATACCGTCACTGATATGAATCTCTTCACATATTTTTGTTAGATTTTTAAGCATATTTTGTCAAAAAGTTAATGAGTGTCCTTGAGTTTGATCTAGTTCTTTATTTTTATTGTATGTTTACATAAATTTGTTTTTGTTCAATCTTAACGATATCTTGACTTTTTTACTCATCAAAATCAACATTTAAAATTTTAAACTTTATCGTGATAATATTCAAATTTTAAAGTTGAAAAACTTTTAGCATTGTATTCAATACACATTCTATTTTTTAAATTTAAATAATTTTGGTTATGATGTACTTTCGAGAGTTTGAAGATAATGTTGCATTCATATATTTTAAACTTACGTCATGCAATCGGTTCTATATTATGTTTATTGAATGATATTTGTCATAATTTATCCAAAATTATATCACATTTCGATATTGTTTTGTCCCTTCAGTCATTATGGAATATTTTATTAATAAAAATGCAATTAAATGTCTTTTAAGAAACCTAGTTTCACGTATAGAATATGGTTATTATGCATGCTAGATAATTAGTCACTTAAATGTTTTGATAGGACTCTTCTAAGTGATTAGGTATATGGAGCATGAGCATGAATAAAATAAGTACTTTTCTAGGTATGTCGTTTTAATCACAAAAATTTCTTAATTTAAAAATCAAGTTATCTAACTCAAGGTAAAAAACACTCAAGAATCTCTACCTCTACATTTTAAGATATTCTTGTGATAACGTAGATTTTCAATTTTTTGATGTTTTGTAGATTTCCAAAATGATATTGGAAAACAGCTTTATTTAATAACACGAAATACTTTCTCAAAATAAAAATATACAGTGATCCTTTTATTTTAAATCAGTCATTCTATATGCTTCAATTTATATGTTTTTCCTTCTGAATATTTAATTAAAATATCAGGAAGTTTAATCATCATATACAATTTTTTCAATTTAAATTATTCTCTTTCTAAGATTAACTTCAATATGGTTTATATAATTTTTAACTCTCAATCCTGCAATCGCTGCATCACCATATATAATCGAAAATGCGATTTTTAAAGTTTTTAAATTTTTATATCAGCAAGAGTTTCATTGAAATATAGTTTCAATTTGAGAACTCGTTCGTCTGTGAGTTAGAGAAAAAACATCGTCTGTTAGTTTGTATTGTCATGAAATTCAGTCAAATATTGGTCACAAAAAATTTTTATCCTTCATCTAAAACATCTTTTGGTTTAAGTAAGAAATTGCTTGTTTTTGAAACAATAAACTTTGATTTAACTGTTTATATATGTTTTTGGAGAAAAAAGCGTCATTTGTTCATTATAAAGTCGAAATGATAAATTGGAGAATTCTGAAAACTGTTGACGTCTAGGATTTTCCGGTTCTTTTTCTGTTTTATTTTTCTCAGTTTATTTTTTTAATCTTTTATTTGAATTTATTTTTGCATCTTTCGAAATAATGAATGACAAATAAATTATAATATAGAGGATAACAAAAATTTTACCTGATGGAAACGCACATTAACTTTCAACTTCTCCCCATTCGTGACCAGCAACACATCTTTTACAATTATTAAACTGATATAATAATTCATCTTCATTCATGAATGAAAAAGCGTAGACATAAAGATTTATTTATTTTTGTAATATTATAATATATGGAGACTCTTTTTAAATTATGACACACTTTGATGATGAATAGGAAAACAATTCAGAAACAAATTTTTGAAATACGACGTAATTAAAAGGTACAAATTCATTAAACTATAACCAATAATATATCTGTTTAACTAATTACATGAACAATATGTTTCATATTCGTTCGAAAACTAATATATAACCTAATAAAATTCTTTAATTTTTAAATGTTTTTAAAATAGTTTCAATATTTGTTATTCAATTGGCATTATTATTGTGAATTTATAATCTTATAAAAAACAAAATTTAAGAGTTGACTATTACCAGGTTGATTTGGAAATTAAAAACGTAGAGTATATAACTATTTGATTTAGTTTTGTCAAACAGAAGTTTATTTTGGTTCATTAAATAAAACCTTCATGCGATAATGTTTAATAAATTATTTTCGATGCTTCAAAATAAAGAGGAAAAAAATTATGAGGAAAAGAAGAGTTAGTTCATCTTATAATATTAGGATAATACGATTTTATAAATTATACAGATTTTAAAATTTTATAAGATAAAATAAACAAGAAAGTAAAAGTGCAAAATTTATAATTTTAAAATAAAGTAATCACAAAAAATATCATTATCAAAATAATTTTTTTTTAAAAGTAATTTTTACAATATTTGTTCCAAATTTATTTAATTTTCGAAATTTATAAAAATCGATATAGCAGAATTTTAACATCTATTATATTTTAAAAAATTTCTTAGGATTAGAAGATTTGAAACCTCAACGATATTCAAATAATTTTCATCATGGTAATTTCTTAGCGTCTATTATATGTTGTGATACGATTATCAGAGAACAGTTTTTAACGTTTTGACTTATATGTGGATGCGAAAAACTATAAAATTAATGTTTCTACTCATTTTTCATATGAATGTCTTAAAAGCAGAAACTGGTTATAAAACCTTATGATTTATAAGACAAATAATCCTTTTAATTCAGATGTCAAAATATTATCTCTTTACATACTTTAAATTACTCATATTTTTCACCTCAAAAACAAATTTTTATTCTTACATCTAAACAATATTTATCCATTACTAGAGTAATTAGTTCTTTAAAATTGTTGTGACAGAAACATAAAATCATTTTTCTTAGATTAATCTTTTTAAATTGAATAAATAAACCAACGTAAATTCATGTTTTATTTTAATTGTAAGAGTATTTAAATTTGAAATTTATCATCTTTATGTATTTAAAGAATAAAAATGTTGAGGGACATTCATATATGGATAGGCTTATTAATATTCTTATCAAAATTATCATATTAAAGTAATTTTTGAAATCTATTAATTTATTATAAACTGAAAAATGTCAAATTTACAAAAACCAATCTTCACTAAATCAAATTTATTTTCAATATTACTATCAGTTTAATTGCATTTTTTAGTAACAACGCATCTTTTTAACATAAAAATATTTTTTACTGACATTTGAATGGTATTTATTATCCCTATGTTACATAATCTGTCGCCAATAACAACAACTAATATATTATCGTATAATTCAAGACAGATTTCAACATTAAAATTTGTTGAATTTTATTCAAAATTTGTGATACGATTAAAGATTTTAAATATTCACACTTTTTTGAATTATTAAACTGATAATTCTATTCAGGTATATAATTTTTTGCAATTATAAGAACAGATTCTTCATACAATCACGACAAATGATAGAATTGTTTCTTTTCATGTATCTATATTGGCCATTAAAAATGGTAGGTATTTATAAAATCTAATAAATATATTTATTATATTCATCAGTAATACATCAATTTCATTTCTTATTTTAGAAAATGATACAAATAAAAATAATCAAGAAAATATTCCCAGAAAAGTTTATTTTCATTTGTTCTTATAGAACTAATGAAACTCTCAATCTAATATTTGATATTTATGCAAAATTCTATCAATGTCTAAGAAATCCTGTGAAATTATCTGACGAAAGATCTCTTCCTGTTGTGTGTAACTTTGTCGATAAATTCGATAGATATGTAAGATAACGTTGATTTGTGTTTATCCATGGATAAGAATTATCTTAAATTAATTGATAAAAACGCGAATTTCTATCATTGATTGAAATCATAAAAAATTTTTATTTTCATTCTACAGTTTTCTTTCAAAAATATTTAAAAAACACTGACTTTTTTTAAATTCCTTATTTATTTTAAAAATGTTAATCACACTCTAAAGATAAAATTTGTCAATATAAGGTAATAAAACCCTGAAACTATATTTTCTATTTTATTTTTAATGTAATAACATCAACATCAAGAGAAAATATTCAATAAAATATATAATAAAAATTCGTGGATATTATCAGTTGTTTGATTACACTATCTATAAATTTATAATTCTTTTAAAATTGCATTTCTTATGAAACATTAAAGGAATCAATTATTTAATTTATTTGAATGGAAATAAAATATTTCACGAGCCACATCGAAAAAGCGTAGTCCACATTTTATCACCGTTTTATATTTTCCATTTGTGGGCGATAAGTTGAATGAAAACGTAAATGACAGATATATTTGATTTTATCAAAATTTCGTTCACCTATTATTTTTTATAAAGATGTAACGAATAAAGTATTCTCTTATTTTTGTAAATACATATATTTAGTTTGAAGTTTTCTTCAATGAATATCATTCGCATCTAATATATCGTGATTTTTAAAAATTATAATAATGTTATAATTATTAATTTTATGTGATGAGGCATATAAATTCAAATATTATTTTACGAACAATGAAAATCATAAAAAATATAAATTTTAAAACAATTTTTATTTATGAAATAACAGATGCGCCTATTTTTGGGTTCAAATATGAGGTATTCGTGTAAAATTCTCTCTTTCTCAACTCATATAATTGTGTTTGATGTAATAATAAAAAAGTAGATTTAATAACCTCAAATTGGTTCAACGTAAATGAAATTTTACAAAAGCAATCATGAAGAAAATATTTTAAAATTCCCTCACTCTTAAATCAACAAGACAGAAACAATAAAAAATAATTTAATGGTTTATTATTTTAATTAAATCTTAATGATTAATATTTTTCGAAAACGTTTTCTTAAAATATACTTTTGGGTTATATAATTACATTCATAATAATTTCTTACATTAATTAATCATTTTAATGATAATATCTTTGTTTAGAATAATTTTCAGTATAGTTTGT